>JAPMOR010082521.1:44771-68858 GCA_026543865.1 Argiope aurantia | reverse complement strand
ATATCTTGTGTGATAAATAGATAGATTTAATTTGATATCTTGTGTGAATCTCCTTTTTAAATTTACAGGATGAGATATGGACATTAAAATTTTAAACCAAAGAGAAGGACTGCTATGACTACATAAATATCATTTTTATAATATATATAGGGATTAAGATTAGAATATATCTGAATAGAGCATTGTAGAAGGGGAAAAATTTTGATGAGAAAAATATTCTTGAGGGAATGAATTAAAAAAAAAATGAAAACACGAATGACGCAATAAAAAATAATTGGTAAAAATGACCATTCCTTTTTTAAATTTTGGTAGTCTTTACTTTATATGCAATATTACAGTTGGATTTAATTATTTATGGAATCATGTAATTTTGCATGCACTGCATTTGTATTCTATTCAAATTCGACATTAATGTTTGTAACATGCATTGCATTAGTATTTTATTTTGATTCGACATTAATTACACATCATGACTCTGAATGAATATAGTTCTGATGGGTTATCATTCATTATGGGAACTTCTTGCTTCCTCTGTCTCTGTGCTCCGAAATCACAAAGATATTACGTTTCTTATGATCAAACGTACAGAACAGCTTTCTCTACAGAACATTGAATAAGGGTATTTTAATTCTAAAAATCTGGGACATTCCGTTTGTAAAAAGGCCTGAGTAGAACTTGTTCTCTGTATCACGAACTTGATATTGTTCTCTAAACTTTTTCAACTGAAAGACATTTGAGAGAGAATTATGAAAAGCAAAATTGAAAATGATAGCACATTAGCCTAAGAAAAATTTAAACTAAATATATATTTCTCAAACTGAGTGAACTGTAAAAATATCGCAGTAGAAAATACTCACAGCTACCTGCAAAAGAATCAAAAATGTATTTTTGACTAAAAATTTAATAAGCAGAATTGACTTTTGGGAAAAAATATTTACTTTCTTCTTTAGTTTTTGAGGAAATATAAAGAGAGAACTGTCTCTTATAACAGCAGTGCTCGCTCTAATAGCGGACAACCCGGGTGTTTTTTTAGAGCGCCAAAATTCAAAAGTGGCACTTTGGCTGTGAATGTAAGAAGAATATTGATGTATTAAACACCTAATTAATATTTACAATCCATTATTTCAAAGAAAACAGCCATGAAAAAGCCATATGTTTAATTTAATAACCAAAAATTCTGTATCTATGAATTATATATGCTTCGCGAGAGAACGGAAAATTTCAGTAACAATTTTATGAAGTTGTGTTATCGCAATATTTAAAGATTCCAGGTATGAAGAAAATTAGAGGATGATCTTTTTTTAAAGCATTCATTACGGCAATCTATATATGCTGCCGTGATATATGGAGGAGGTACTTTTCCAGGAATTCTCGTTTATATACGAGAATCTTAGAGTACAAATATATATATTACTTAAGAATTTTGAATTTTAAGCAATTATTTTATAAATAAGATCAAATAAATCTATTTTATTCTTTTAAATTTAAATATATTAAAAATATAAATGTACTACATGAACTTACATAAATATAATAAATTTCAATAATTTCGAAAAAAAAGCATTATATAACTAATAATTTATTTTATTAATAAAAAAAAGAAGAATATGCAAACAGACCTCTATAAAGAAATAGGAAAGAACATCATACATAGATTTAATATACATGAATTGGATTATACACAAATTTTAAGGTGTTTTGAGTGCAGTAGTTTTTTTTTATATATCTTAAATACGTGTATATATGTTCTACAATGAGTATTACCTAAATAACTTAGAGGTACTTTATCTAAAAAAAAATGTTTATTTTTGTCTGATCAAAATTATTTTTTGTTTTATTATTGAGTAAATGTCTGTTATTATCTGTTTCACTTACAATTATTGCATTCTTTATTTTTTATATTCATACATTATTCTATTTTACGTAAGTTTTAATATTAAATATTAAAAATGCTGTGATTGATACATCTTTTCATTTATCGGTCGTATTCTCTTGAAAAACCATAATCTCGCGAAAACCATTAACTCCACTTTTTTTATTAATTATTTAATAGTTTTTAAAGACACGGACTCGGGTTTAGATGTAAATTATTTGAAATAACTGACCCACAAAGTAATTTTAAACTAAATATTAAACCACAAATTTGGATCATACTGAAATATTTTCAGATTATTTAACAACACAATTAAGATGTGGAGTTAGGTTATTTTTATTTATCATTCATCGTAAGTTAAAAATATATTTTTAATAAAAAAATAATTAAAGATATTTTAAGACTTTAAGAAGTCATAGAAAAAGTTGGAAAAAAAAACATTAGTGTTAAGCGAAACAGTTGAATCATACAAGCCACATAATGAAAAATGAATGACTCTTATTAGTAACTAACACGTTGTTTTATTGAAATAGGAAAAATAAAGATGGTATATTATTTCTAAACGAGAAATAATTATTTTTCAGTTTTTGACATACCTCTCTTTTATAGAATGTAATGTAAAATTATGAACTTAAAAACCTATATAAAATTCATGCACAATAGTTAAAAAAAAGGAATTAAAATTATTTATACAACGATTATTAGAATCTAATTTTTTAATTGGTTCTGATCTGTAATTATACCGGCGAACCTGTCTTTGACCATTGCATTTCTTTAATAGTTTGGGATTCTTTTTCAATACAGAGAAGGATTTTTACATATTTTGCTTTCTCAAACGAAATTGTAAATAAATAATAATAAAAATTTAGAAATCCTCTCTATAGAAAAAATTTAATAATAAGCACATGAAAATACATTTTCTTTATATTTCAATTATATATTGGATATACGAACATTTGATTTCTAATTCTTTTAAATTTCTTTTTAAACAAGTTTCCTAATTTAAAAATTTAAGCATAATATTTAAGAACAATTTTTTTAAAAAAATATTAAATTTATGAAAGCATATTTTCAAAAGAATGTAGTGAGTCATTGATAATATGAAAAATTAACCTAGCTATTGATTTCGAATTCTCTCTAGTTTATAATTTTTCCGAAGATATTAAATGAATTCGGTTTAAAAACTAATAATCGAGAAATGTTGGGATAAAATAAAATGCTCTTCTTTATTTGTATCTATTTAAATCTATGTGAATAATTGAAGAATAAAAATGATAAAAGATTTGATCACATTAAAAAAAATAATAACTCTATTTTTCACGTTAAAGGTTCATGAGCCAAATGGTTATCATATGACAAACATGAAAGTGTCTCTGGTAATTTTTTCAAAGGAGCGTTAAAAATGGTCACAGATACAACCATTACTGCGGCTAGTGTAAACAGTTTTTCCAACATTTTCGATTTTGGTACTTATCATGTTTACCACTTTTAGTCCTCAATTCAGTAAGCGATTGTTATCATCGTTATACAGAAAACAAAGAATAACAGAGTTGTGATAAAAATTATTACTCTTTTTGATTGATACGAAATCCTAAAGGAAAATCAGTTTACAGTTAAAAGTACTTTTTTTTTCTAATTAAATGACCAATGGTATAATAATACAAAATAGAATGCTTGCGTTTTATTGAATAAGATTATGAATGCCAAGCCAAATTTGAATAAGATAAGCATTTTTGAATTTTAATGAAATTTAATTTAATTCATCTGCTTTCTAGAGCTCAATGAGTTTTGCAAGAAATTTTTCATAACGACTGATTTCTTCCTCGGGCCCTGAAAAATGACTATCTGTTTATATGGAGCTGACAAAACAATAGTACATCTTAAAATAAGTTTTTGCATCTGGTCAGCTAAATATAATTTGGGGACTTTAATAATCAATCTATTGATATATTAAAAAAAATCTTTCTTTTAAGGGTCTTGACGCTTTTCTCACACTCTTCGTCTTTAATGCGACTTGTTTATATTTTTTATGATCGCCACGTTTTAAATCGTCCCAAACAAGAAAAAAAAATCCTTTTTGGAATTATATTCATCTATCTGTCAGTAAACACACTAACACAAAAATACAATGAGCCAGGTGAATGAAATTTGGGGCAAGGTCAATGCGCCATTCCTCCAATAAATTTCATATATCTCAAATTTTGCATGAAATATTGCTAAGGGAGGTCTACTTGTTAATCTATGTGCATGAAAACAAGCGAACTCATAAACACGAAACTTAGATCAGTGAAATTTGGCGTTTGACCTGAATTTGTATATATATAGAATTTTGAATTAAATCTGTTAGTGAGTATTAACTGTTTGGGTTTGTTTATTCGCATGTATGTCAATGCGATTACTCAAAACGCTATAAGTAATAAGAGCGAATTTGAGTGAATGATTTTTACATTAGTATTGTAAATTGATCTTAAATTTTGCACCAAATCGATGAATAGAGAGAAAGAGAGAGACTTTTCTAAAATGTATGGTTTATTCTTCTTAATGTAGGACAAAACTAAGTCAAAACACACCATATTGTGAAAATATACGAGAAAAATACATCGTCTGCTGTTTATGTTGCGGTAGTTGAAAATAATAAATAAGTAGTAGCAAGAAATTCGATCACAAGTTCACTATTTCTGGAAGCTATTGTATGTACGGCAAAATCCAATCAATATACTGTAGTTTGATTTTAAAATTGCATTTTAATATTTATACAAACTTGCAGGTATTTTGAGAAACACAATTCGCAAGAGTTCAGTTAAAGTCGAAAAAGTGCGGTTATATATTATACAAAAAGTCATTAAAAAATAAACATACGTTGCGTATTACAAGAGTGTGATAATTAAACTGCAAATGAGCTCTAAGAAAACCAAACGATTTTCTCGTGACACTTGGTGCCGCGAAATGAATTATTTAAAAGTAAGAAACCATAAACAAACCATTGCGCCATCTGAAGATAATGTCTCTTTATAGAAACGCCAAATTCCGCCATTCTCATTTGATTTTTTTTTATAATGAGATTGGAATTCTAAGATGGATAGTCTATTAGGATGAGTTTTTCTTAATAGACTAAGTTTATCTTGTTACTGACTGAAGTGGACATATACAAATTAGATTCGAATCCAAGAAATTCGGATAAATGTTCGTATACAAATTAGATTAAATAAATGTTCTTATATTAACTGTATGCATCTGCAAACTCTCCCTTTTTAATACAGCATCTATCTAGTTGATCTCAAAGCAATTACACCTCTTGTACAATAGGAAGACTCAACAATCACAACCGAAAGCAATCTTTTCTCAAAATAATGACATAGATAGCAATAAAAGAGAAATCCATTCAAATGAAGAGCGGTGCTTTTTATTGGCATGCAGTCCTTGTCACGCTTTTAACAGAGATGGCTTAACTTGCTGCTGGCAGAGGTGTAGAGTTACCCGTGCATGCAGGTGGGTAGCAGAGGATTTATTCATCACCCCTCTAATACCCTCTAGCGTTTCCACCACCCCTAGTTGATAGGGGGAAGGTACCTTTGAACTAAAATCAAATCTCCACGTTTTGAGCTACGATAGTTTTTCTCGAAAAACACGTGCAGTGGTTTCTTTGTTAGAATTTTTATTAGTTGTGAATGAGGTTCAGGGTGAAAAAGAGGGTTGCCAAACCGATTACGGAAGGTTGCGCTGGGTATTAAGGGTTGGCCGCAAAGAAAGGGTTAGAGAGAGCTGTTTGCAGATGATTAAGAGGGAAATTTAGTTTTTAATTCTTTTCTTTTTTATAAATGAATGGGATGAGTAGGAAGAGATAAAAAGGACCAGGGGGGGAATTCTGTTTAATCACTTTAACAAGATTCTAAACTTTGCGTTGGGTTGCTTTCTATTTGATTTCGGGTGGAAATAGGTTATAAAAAGATAAAGCGATTATTGTTTTAGGTATCAATCAACTTGGGTAATACCATGCAGATTGCAGGTAAATGACAAATTTTAGATTTTTAAAGTTTACATTTTAATTAAATATTGGGTTTTAAATAATATTAAAACTGTCGTGCATTTATCTCAGATTTAAGTAACGCAAATGATATTTCCTCTCCTTTTTATTTTCTCGCATATGAAGTGTAGATAAAATATCGTAATCACCAAAAAATTTGAATTCGAGATTTTGATGAATCTCCGACATTTTAGATCTCCCCGAGCTCGAAAAACGCATTTTTGGAAAATATCTGTCTGTGACAAATATAACTCAAAAACGCTTTGAGCTAGATGGATGAAATTCGGTATACGTTCTGTATACCAAATTTGTAGATTTCTATCAAATTTTGAGCAAAATCCGTTCTGACGAAGTCTGTCTGTTTGGCCTCAGATTATACTTTAATACGATAATTACAAAACGAAGAGAGACTGATAGATAAAAATTCGTTATACCGATTTAACATCTGTAGTGTAGACACTTATCAAATTTTAAAACACATCCAAATAATAGTTGAACATCTGTAGGTCTGTACTTTCAGAAACATGTAAACGCGATAATTCAAAAGCGAGGACTTAGATATATCTTAATTGGTATGTGGTTTTGTCAGTATGAGTGCAATTTTGTGTCAAATTTTTGTTTCAATCGGTTGGAAAAACGCATGTAAAACACAAATTCGATTTTCGAATGCTATAATTGCACGCAAAAGATTAATCTTTAAAAAAAACACCTAGCCAAGGGTCACACAATTAATTTATTAAAAATTCTAAATCCCCGCCAAAGGTTAATTTTTCATAACCATTATAACCAATGTCATGCAAGGCGTTCTCTGAGATAATACATTTATTAGAGAGTATACGAGAAAGTTTTAGGAAGACCACTCTCACTGGTTTACTAAGCAGTTTATGTATTATCGGATAAATTTTTACAGTTAATGTTTTTGGAGTGTTAAATGGAATTTTAGAAAAAAAATGCAGGGTCGATTATAATTATTAAATGCTACTAAATAATTTTGAATGTTTAGTTCCTTTTCAAATGTTATATGAAAAGCTGTTTCAAAGGCAGATAAAACCAACTTGAAGACAAAATTTGTAGTCTAAATATCTTGGATTCTCTGAGCACAACAATAATTTTTTCTGGATTTTTATTAAATTAAATGCCATTTAATTCAATAAATTATTAAAACAATTCAATAAGAAAAAAGAAGAAATAATTTGTCATCTGTTTCCTAAAATTAAAAATAATGCAATAATCGCCTGCCAGTGTATCATTTTAATGGTTTCAAACTTCCATTTTAGATGCGAACCGGGCCGAATGAAAGCCCTCTAAGGACTTGAGGCAATGAAAGTTTCGAGACTCTCATTTCATCTCTCTAACTTTCGATGTCAGATATTTTTTATTGATTTTACTATCTATCTAAGTAGTTTTACGTAGTAAATGATAAATTAACAAATATTTTATCACTAGTTCCTTTTGAGAAAACAGTCTTGAATAAAGGGTGTAGGAAGAGTAAGTACACTTGTTGATTGATCATAAAGTAATTGTGGTGCCGCATATATCTAATTTTAATTATTTCAATTTTTAAATTTGCCAAGATTTTAGTAATGAATCTTTTTATTTTTAGAAAACGGGAAAGAGATATATTTTAAATGTAACAATTGTTAAAAAGAGCAGTTGTTAAATATATATTAAAAAAAAACTTTTCTTTATTTATCATGCTTCCTTCCTTTATTTTTTTTTCTTTCTTTTTTACTATCTTCTTACCTTATTTTAGCAAAATTATTTTACTTTTTGAATGATTAGGTTTGATTCGTTGAACCGAATCATTGTTTAGAAAATTCATTCAGAATTAATTTGGCCTTTTCTCGAAATAAAAATTTATTTGTGACTATATAAAGTTATTCAATTTTTATATACAGACCTTTTAACATAGTAGAAGATAAAATCTTCTTCAGAAAAGACAATGTCTCTCTTCTGTACAGAATATTAACACTGACTGATAAGATTATATTTAATTTATTCTGACTTCTGAATTGAATTAGTATTGGTCACAGTATTTAGATTGATTCATTTGATCTGAATAGCAAAATGATTTTGATATTGACTCCATGCAGCCTGGACAATATTATCTATTTAAATGATATGAATTAAAAGTAAAACAGATATTAATTTTTTTTATTTATTTTCTTTTTCCCATATACAAAAAGAAAGAATTGTAATTATTCAAAAATTTCGAACTCAAGAATTTGTCATATCTCCACATTTCAGATCTTCATTAGTCCGAAAAATACATGTTTTGAAATTATGCCTGTCTGTGTACACGATAGCTCAAAACGCTTGGAGCTAGATGGATGAAATTCGGTATATAGAAAATTTATTACACATATAAGTACTTATTCCCGATTTCGGTAATTCGGTATTAACATGAAATTTGAAGTTTTCTATCAAACTTTGAGCAAAATCTATTCTGAGATTCTGTTCGGCTGTCAAAATAAAAGTTAACACGATAATTACGAAATGAAGAGAATTAAATAATAAAATTTGGTACACATTTGGATTTAATATCTAAAGTTCAGATATGCGCCTAATTTGCTATCAAATCTGTCAAGAGATTAACCATTTATCGGCCTGTACTTTCACTAGCATGAAGTCGCGATTACTCAAAAGCGCAAAGTATTAAATATATGAAATTTCGTACGTGTTTCTATGACTATAATTGTATTTCTGTATCAAATTTACGTATTAATATGTTGGTAAAAACCCATCCCAAATGCACATTTGGTGTTTGGGTATTTGTTTTTCAACTGCATTCCAGAGATTAATCATACCAAAAAAAAAAAAAAAGCCTGTTGTTTTCCAAAGCTATACGGTCAATAATATACAAGTACAATTAACCGAGAGTATGTAAGAACATTTCTGGGCGACCACTTCCACTGGTTTCTTTTTAAAAAGAATTCTACTTCTGCACTTTTTTTAATTAACATGAATAGATAAATTTCTTTAATTTTAATTAAAAGCATACTCTTAAAAGAATAATAAATGAAATATAACTGTGTCACACAGAAAAAAGAGTCCTTCAGCGGTTTTATAATTATAAATTTCATGTACTATGATTAATAAACTAAAAATATGACAAATAAGCTCATTATGCTTTGATGTCTAATTGAAAATAAAACCGAATCTACTTCTGCTAATTATATTGATTACTAACCCCCCTTTGGCGACAATCTGGTTCGCCGGGATAAATGGTAGTTAAAACTCTCAATTAAATATTTTATGTAATTTGGTATTTATGACTTTTTCAGTAAAATATTTTTAAGCTTCAAACTTTGATAGTCATATAACTCACACTATTTTAGAATCCTTACATCATTCTGTTTAATATTTTCTACTTTTTTCATGCAAGCATAACGAGATCGTGCAGGTTAAATTCGATTATTTTATATGAAATATATTGTTAAGAATTATGCTTCAAATATTTTTAGAAATTAATTAAAAATTGAAAAATAAATTATAGTGCAAAAATATTGTATATAATTGAAAAGATATTGTTTGAATTTTTAAGATTGTAAATTTTTTTTTGTACTGTAATAATTGTAGGGAGTATTACTAAAAAATGTCAAAATTTTGTTTAATTTTTAATTAAAATTCTAATAAAAATTTTCAAAAAAAAAAGACTCCGAGGGACACATTTACACCCTCGAAAGTATACATGTGGCAAGCTTGATAGCTCTAAGTCTGATTTGTAGAGCACCGACACACACACACACACACAGAGAGAGAGAGAGAGAGAGAGAGGCAGAAGCGCGCGTGCGCAAACACTCATTCATCTTTATTAAAAGTAAAAATAGAGATAAAGATTACTACAAAAAATGATAAAATATTGTACAATTTTTAATTAACCGAGAAACTTATTATTGAGTTGTTCAAAAAGTAATTTCGTTTTTGTTTTTTTGTGGAAATGAAAGACGGTTTTCGTATAATAAACAAATACTTTATTAAATTATATATTGGCCGTTCTGGTCCAACACCTTTTGCCATCTTTCTGATAGTAGCATAATTCCACGCTCATAAAAGTTTTGGTCTTCGCTGCCAAAAAACTGATCAAGGTGGTTTTTGACCTCCTCATTTGAGGTGAAGGTTTTACCGTCTAAAACATTTAGCGAACCAGTTCTGGCACTGGCGTACTGTCAACACACCTTCTCCATACACATCGGTCAATTTCTTTCTGGCTTGAACAGCATTTTTACCCTTTCTGTAGTAAAACAGTAAGAATGTCGAAAATGCTGCTTATCGCTCTCCATATTTAAAAGGGCACCAACCAAAAACTACTGCGTAGAATTAATTGGAATTTTTCACACACAAGCCTTGCTATATGAGCTATCAAAGCATATAAAAATTATACGGCTTAAATGTGAAGTTGGGTGCAAAAAAAATGCAATTAAATCCTCTGTCGGGAAAAAACGAAATTACTTTCCGAACAACCCAATACGTCGATATAAGTCACAGTCACCGTAATTACAACATTTATCTTTAAATATTCATCTCTGTTCTCCAGGAATCTGAATAATAGAGCAAACTGATGAACATGATCATTCTTTTACCATGTATTTGCCCCTCCCCCCCCAAAAAAAGGCTATTTAAAGTGCATTCTACACAAGTAGTTTTTTTAAATACTGCAAATATATAAACTTTAATGATAATATTTAACTTTATATTCCCCAAAGATATGTATCTACTTCCTTTTTTGCTCTTTTAAGATTCGTTCGAAATAATTTTATAATTAATTTACTTAAAGGATTTTTTTAAATTTTAAAATAAGAAACTATTTTGATTATGAAATTGTAGTTAAAAATGAAGATAAACTATGTGACGACACACTCATGTGACAACAGTAACACGCATGTCATCTAACATGTAATTCTATTATGTTTTCCATTGTGCTTTGATGTCTCTTCGGTGTTTCCCCTCCCAGACGTGCTTTTGTAAATCAGTTTTAACGAACTGTAAGTGTTTAAAAAAATGTAATACGATATAAATATTAGAATGCTACTTTAAAATCAAGCTGCATTATATTAATTTAATTTTACCATGCATACAATAGCTTCCAGAATAGATTACAAAATTAAATTGGCGCGGAACATTTAACATGTACCATGTGAACATAAATGAAACCATTATAATTTATTAAATTAAATTTCAGGCCAAGAATTACATTTTAAAATTATTTTTCATATATTCCTACATTTCTTTATATGATATTCATTTATACAGCTGTGGTTGAAAAATTAATAAATAAATAAATTGTGCACTGTAGGCAGTGTCGTAGAGACAAGAGGAGAGGATTCTATAGATGCCCCAGGGGTCAGCCTTAAAAGGTGTCATAAAGAGAAAATTTTTGTACTTTTATATTACTTTTTAAAGCTATTTCTGACAAAAGGGTGAAAAAATAAAACCATGCCCTGGACGAAATTTACATTTATTACATTATAAATTTACATTGAAGATGATTAGGTGTGAAAAAAAATCACATTATACCTCGGATGCCACTTATTCTCATTATTCCACCGAATGTAGGATTATTAACATTCCTTCTAAAACTCATTAATTAAGTAATGGTCAAAATTAACATGCAAAGAAGAATCCTTCTCTGAATTAGTATTATGATAAATAAAACCCTAACAATTTTTTCACCGTACTTTCTTTTTTATGACCAAGATGACAAATAAACTTTTATAAACTTATATCTAAATAAAAGTATATCATAATTTAATTGGAAGTTTATTCAACTGGTCATATATCACCGGTGACAACTTGTGACATCCTATACCAGCCACCACAGTTGCAACTTCCATGCTTAAATATCCATCTCTATCTCCCATTTCGAATCGGAATCGGATTCAGATTGATAGACCAAACGAGTATGCTCTGCTTGTATTTTTTTTTTCATGGGTCGACCCAGCAGCAGGAAAGCGTCGACATTCGATACCCTGGCCCTACCAGATGTGATAGTTGGCACTCGCCGGAAACCCAAAGTTCCTGTGCTTCGAGGATTTGCACATCATCGCGCTCATTAATCGATACCGATTAGGATTTAAATACTCTGATTTGTCCCCTCTTTATAAGCAGTGACACAAGAGAATCACTTCCGAAAGGAACTGTAGGATTAAAGGAAGACGCCCAAAGACAGGACCCTTATTTTTCCAGTCTTGCCATTCGTCCGGTTTATTTAGATTCGTTTTCAGATCGACGGAAGTCAAAATCCACAGGGTCTTTGCGTTCCTGCAACTCGTGTTATTATTGGATAACTGCCAAATTCACTTAATAATTACTGTTCATTCGAAGCTAACTGGACCATAATAAAAATTTCCTTTGTCAAAAAACCAGAATTAATAAATAAAAACTGAGTGTAAAAATGAGTACAATGATAAATGATTTTTTAAAATCAAAATTGACAGCAAGGATTTATTTTTAATATCTAACCGTTTTAATAACAACTGTAATTAAAAATTTTTAATGCTTTTAAAAGTAATAATTTATTAAATAACAATCAGACAGACCGTTTTACACGAAATTCTTCACTTTGTATTTGGTTTATTAAATTTTCGTTCTTTGGCAGTTCCAGCCCTCTTTGTACCCAGAACATGTACATCTGGGCTTTTTCTTTTTTGTTACATTGGTTATACAGTTCTCGAAATTTTAAATACCAAATTATTTACTAATGAGTTTTTACCGGTGTAACGCCGCTAACGGCACGTACTTAACCTCATTAATCTTCCAGTCTTCTAATAAATAAGTAGGTTTAATAAAGGAATAATGTAAAACGATTTTATTACATCGATTTCACAACAAAACCTCTAAACAAGCAGCATATTCCACAAAACATGTTCAAAGTTTTTTTTAAAGTGAAGTCCTTTTTATTATCCTTTGGATTAAATATTTTTAAGCAATGAAGTTCTTGAATAAATGAAGGACCTTAAAATTAACTCATTTACGATCATGGAGTATATAAAATGAGGACATATTTAACTAATGAAAGCTATTCAGAAATAATAGAATTCTCACAAACTTTTGGATTGACTTCGAGTTTCAACAAAAATTCGAATTATAGAAGAAAATTAAACCCTAGATTTTAATAAAAATTAAGGCCGCATTGAAGATTAAATAACGATAATTAAAGTGCAATAAGAAATTGAGACGCAAAAATGAGATTTTTATTAAAATTCTAACTCATTATTGTGAAAACAATTCTTGCGTCCTTGTTAAGGTTTGCAGCTTCCATGGTTGTTCACAATAGCAAAGCATTTTGTTAAACAATAACAGTGACAGCTTGTAAACATGGAAACAAGCAGTACATAAAGAAAAAAAAATAATAAGCAACAGCAAGTTTTTTTTTTTTTTTTTTGACTAAAAGTTAAAGGAAAATGATGAAAAAATGAAACCAGAGAAAACCATTTGGAGAACGGAGAAATGAAACTGGAATAGATTGGAATAGCTATCATTTCTCTTTTTTGATTTATTATTGTTTTCGAAGTACCTTTTCAATTTTATTTGAGATATTGCAGAACGATGAAAGGTTTTCACAACAAAGCCGCTGCTATGCAATTTGATTAACGAATGTTTTTTTTTAAATCTTTAGTTGTGTAATATCGCTAGAATTTCGGTAAAAGTAAGTCAATAAATATAAGAAAGAAAAGGAACTTCAAAGGGTGTTTGCAGATTTTTAGAAAGATTTCAGGGTCCTTTAATTAATGTTTTAAATGTAAGAATTTTAGAATATCCGAACTGATGACCTTTTCTCTGGACTTTAAATTTACATCGTAATATTTACCGATATTGATTCCCATTCCTCTTCCATTACTTACCAGGGTATATTAATTTTAGTGGGCTTGCGCTTTATAAAGAGAGTTTTTCTATAGATTTAAGACGCAATATTCCATAGGTGAAACATTAGGGGACTTCGAAGGAGTTTTTGAAAATGTACATATGCAATACTTGTGTCAGACTTCCTTTTTATAAAGCAATGCACTGATACTTTTTGAATTTATAGCTTTGTCTTGATGAAGTTACATACTTTAAACATCATCGGGGTAAAAAAATGGCATTTCTTTTATAAATATCGAACATAAAACTCTCTTTTGAAAATATGTTGAGTTGATTTGAACCTTTATTCCCACTTTTAATATCCTGTTGTAGGAGAATTCCGCAGCAATTACAAACCTCTTATTAAAACTTCCTTTATATTAACAGAACCAGGTTTGTAATTTTTTCTTTTCGTTTTCGATAGTAAATAGACCTATTTTTCTTGCAACCATTTATGTAAATCCATGTTCCTTCAAGAGGTGCAATACAGTAAGTACCATTTATCTCCTGCTAAACAGTTTTCATGTGCATGGTTTTACAAACTGTTCTGCGTTGAGCCACATGCTTCGGTAAAAGCTGGCTAATATAATAATTTTTTAGCTTTTTTCAAGCTGTATATTTAATTTATTAGTTTATTTATTGTTGCCAGAGATGCACTTAAAGACTTTGCAATGGATTTATGCTTTGGTGGATTTTTTCTTGTTACCAATGACTTCAATTCAGATATGTTTGAAACAATGCCCACCTTCTTCTGGTATTCGTTTGGAATCTTCTTTCCACGTAAAAGTAATGATTAACTATTCTTTCCGATTAAAAAGGTTGCTTATTTTTCACTTAGAAATTTTAATACCATCCATTTCACAAGAGTTTTTAATTATGGAATAAGGATATTACTCTTCGGACAGTGCAGAAACATATTCTTCTATCTCCATCCTGTCTACATGCGACATTTTAAAAGAAAAATACATTTAAAAGCAGAAGACAATATTTTTCTTTTCAAATAATAAGATAGTACCAATATTTATTTCCAAAATATTTGCTTTTTAAATTCTTTATTAAAATCTTTCTAAAAATGAATGAATATCCGTGCAATATTCGAAATAATTCAAGGAGAACCATATGTTTGTAACCCCAATGGAAGAGGCATTACTAATTTGGAATGATTCTTTCCTCAACGCTATCTCACTACTATATAAAATTCTTCCCTGGACAAAAATGAAACAATAATCTTTACGTATAAATGTTTTTGCGTAGAAAACATTCAGCATTCCAATTTTCCTTCTTCAATCATAAAGCTAAAATTCCATTGATACTGAGGGAAGGAATGGGATATGTGAAATCTTTTTGAAAGAAAGTTATACTTCTAACCAAAGAAAATGAAACTGTTTAATAATAGTTATCGAAATTACTTGAACAAATAAATACCTTTGTAGTACGAATTTTAAAAGCCCAGTAAGCCTTGACCTGTAATGGAGTCTTTTTTGGCGCCGTATAGGCAGCTGTGGTTTTTCTCGTTTAAAGCTAACGATTCATCTGTCCATGCGCAACAGAATTTGTTCAAGAAAAAATATATCTACTTAGTATTTTGTAAAAATTTATAACATTATTGTTGTACCTATTTTTATTCTGGAGGTTGCGAATGTATAGTAAGTGCTTCAGATGAGTGCTTAGTGCTTAGATGTAAACGTTGTAAAAAAATATTCCTATTAGATAGCGTTAGTTATTCAGTTTTTTTTTCACCCAATTTCTTTCCGAACAAACTAGGGTTTAATTCTTTAAAATTTTAATCCTTGTAAGATTTCTACTTCTTTCCATTCATTTCTTAAACAACGGATATTTTAGATAGAGAGTCCTTTTTAATAGAAATTATGTTGTTGTGACTTATGGTATTTCACAAGCCCACTAATAGTTATCTGTCACCGATTTAAGCCGAGTGAGCGTCTCTTGTTTTTCAGTACCGCCAACTAGGGCCCAGAGCACGACTTAGCTACTTTATGCGTCACATTCGCTTGCACAACCTCTTCTTATGGGGGGGAGAGGGCAGACATACACCTCACAGACAGAACACAAAAGAAGAACAACCATGCCCACACCGGGACTCGAAGCCTGGACGCCCAGATCACGGGGAAGACGCGCTACCCCTATGCCAGGACGCAGGTAAATTTATTATGTAATCGAGTCAATAGAGAAAAACTTTTGAGTAACCACTTTATGTCGTTAATCCCGAAATTTTGTTAGCAAAAACCTGAAACTCAAATTAAAAAAAAAAGGGGGGAATCAAACATATAACACACACACACACAAGCGCGCGCGCGCACGCAAGCACAAGCGATCTTTTTTGTAAAAATGTAAATTTTGTGAGGGTGGGGAAAGTGCAAGTACTGGAATTTATCTTTTATTAAGTAATTATTATTTGTGTAGATGGTTACTAATAGTTGTCAGAAAGCATTTTTGATCCTGCCTGTCTTGATTGCTAATTTGAGGATCATTTGCAGAATTTGTTATCCGTGTTTGTCGTACTACTCATTTATGTGAATAATCGGGAGTTTATTATTATCGACAGAAGGGGGCGCCTTTCAAAACATATAATTTATCAATTCTCTATATTGAGTAACTTATTATAATCTTTTTTCATATAACCAACTTAAATGGATATGAAATGGTAGTTAGTTTGATTTAAACAACTTAATAAAGGCTTTACTTTTCAGAGGCATACTCACTTGATTGTGGTAATCATAAAAACATTCTCTTATAACCTATTGTAATATTTAGCATAGTTTGATGATTTTTTTTTAAATTTTGTAAATCTAAGACAAACATAAGTAAAAAAAAAAGAATAAAAGAAAAAAAATTCCAATGTTGATTTTTGAGAATTATTCTTTCTAAATTTAAGATGAGCAGTAAGTTTTGGTTACGTTAAATAATTTTTAATATCTTTTCCAATAAAGTTTAAACCAAGATAACCTCCATGCATGCTTATGTTGCAATAATTTATGCACGGAAAATGATCTTCAAATGTTTGTGTTTCAAATATTTTCAGTGTAATAAAGATAAACTAAGCTGCTCTTTTGTTTTTCTTTTACATTTTACATTTAAAAAATGTTTTTTTTTTGTGTCATTTATAGCAAAATTGTGTATACAGTAAATACCTGATTATCCGTGAAATTGGGTAGAAAGGATATCTCAGATATGCGAATACCGTGGGTAATCCGTAATATTCGAAAAAGAGCACAAATCAACAGGAAAATGCTTAAATTGAAATATTTACATTTTTAAATGGAGTTTTCACATGCAAAGTGGATTTATATATTTACAAAATTGTTTGCCCATTTTTAAATAATGAAATTCGGCCAATTTTGTGTGAGCTAAAACATAATCTTTGTTCATTCGTGATTAGTTTTTTAAAACACTTTGGGACGAACATTCTCAAATAATTTGCAAATAAATAAAATAGAAGTAACTTTAAATAACAGTTTTATTCTTTTTTCTTAATTATTAGGCAAACTGTTTGTTTTTTAGCTTTCTTTAAATGTTATTTATTAAACCATGACCAAGGAATTAGTCGATACGCTCACCATTAATATCGCAGAAGACGGAAAAGAACGTGGAAATATTCAGATTTTCAAGAAGGTGATTTTGTCAAAATACAGCTAAGCAAGCAATTGTTTTGGGTGCAAGATTTTCATGTAGTTTTAACAAGTTACATAAATGAGACCGTGAGAAGCATGGGAAACAAAGATGCTCACACATTTTGGAAGTCAAAATGCTTTTTAAATTGAAATCCAAGTGTTTAAGAAATAATAAATTTTAAGAACTTGGGTATATATACATATATTCCTCTTATATTTTTTAATTGTGTGTTTTCTTTACTGTGGCCGTGACTCAAAATGAGATAACATTTAATAATTTAGAGGACTCAAAACTTTTGAGACACATATTTGCTTCAAGTGAAACAGTAATTGTAGACAGGTTTAGATAAGAAAATTAAAAATTACTTAAAATGAATGAATTCTTAAAATGAATAAATTACTTAAAGCGAATAAAAATTCTTAAAATGAAAAATTACTGTTTTTTTCTTATTTATAATTGATTAATGTCTCTTATATTTATACATTTTTTCGTTTCCTGGGAGGGAAAAAAAAAGAAAAAAAATAGAAATTTTTCTGACAAAAATGGGGTAATAAGTGGAGAAATTTTAACTAATCTTGAAATACTATGCAAACATTTAATAACTTAGATAAATGTTGTAATTACAATATAGCTAAAATTTAGGAATTAAAAAAATAAAGTCCAAAAGTTAAATTTTGAAATATTATCGGATAATTTAATATCGATTTCAAAAACTCATTTGTACTTTGTTTCTTCGTTTACAAGTAAAATAATCATTGAGTTTCTCAAAGAATATATAAAGAGACCTTTACATTAACGCCAGTTTCTTCAACGTATTTTGAAGAAAACTATCTTTTTCGTATAAAAATGTTTCTTCCTGAGAATCTGTTTTATCTAAAGCAAAAAATTTGTAAAAATATACTGTTTATTAGATTACTAAAAAGTGGAAATTAATTTTTTTTATCACTGATATTGATGCCAAAATGAGATTGTAAAAGCGTTAGGCACGTTAAGCAAATTGAAATTTTTATTAAAATTATTTTTAATAAATATTTTTATGATATTTATTGTGACTATATTTCTTCGAAGTATTATTTTCAATGTATTATGGTTGCATTACTTTGTTTTGACCTTCAAATGTTTCAAGATTTATTTTAGTATACTAATAAAAGCTTGATTTTTTTTTCAGTTTCTTGGAATATTGCAACGAGTTTTTTTGCAAGCGTCGTTCGTATTGAATGAAAAGTAAATGAAATCAAGTAATTAACTGATAGCTAAGTTCTTAAAATATTGTTACATTTGACTGTGACTATCAGCATCCAACTATGAAGACACAACTTGAATGAAAAATTGTTAATAAAATTTCATCTCTAAGAATGTGAAACAAATCAAGTTAAATAAAAGCTTGTATAAATAAAAGAAAATCATTGCAATCCCCCATTTTTATATACATCTGATTTCTTATAAACCCTTATGCTATGATTAACTTAAAATGAATAAATATATACACTAGAAATCATTTACAAGAAATCAATTATAAAAGTAAAACAGTTTGATTTAGGAAAGATATAAAAGCTCTTTCCCGCTCAGTATATTTAACCGTGTATAGAAAATGTACAAGAAAGCTTTTCAACGAACATCTAAAGAGACATTTAACGTAATATTAGTTTCTTAACGGTAGCTGAGCAGAAGATATATCACGATATCTATTTCCAAAATCGGCACACGCTTCCGCCTTTCGTCAAAAAATAAATGCAATCATTGCAAACATTTCAACACTTCAGTGAAAAGTAAGCCATCTTGAAGTCTCAAATAAAAAATATTTAAAGAAAATAACAGAAATACTGGTACATGATACGGTTGTTCGGTCTTTAATAATCAGCAGTGCTTGCCCCAACAGATTGAGTGAGTAGCACCCCGATGTCCTACGGCTTCACTCAGCAGCCTTTGTAAAATGATTTCTACGGCTTCTCAGACGCAATTCTGACAATCCGCGTGTGCCCAAAATATTTGATTTCTGGTAGGAAACAAACGGTCTCGCTATGGACCTTTGTTTTGCAATTAACCGAAGAATCTCTTAATCAAATGAAACCTCATCGCTAGTCATTTGTTTCGATGTCCCGGTTGGATGATAATAGACATACAAACAAAACAAAAAAAGAAAAGACGAGTTTCTTTCCTTTTCTGACGAAAAAGAAAAGTGCATCTTAAGGTATAAAGATTAGAAATGAGTTCGATAGTTTCTGATTTTAATTATCTTAGCATTCTCAACGTAGATAACTATTTGGAATTTAATTAGTTGTGAAATGTGAGATTTGTGTAAATGTGAGATTGTAAAAATGTGAGATTTTTAAAAAATGAACAATTCATTGTAAGAAGTCGTAATAAAAGGAAGAAGAGTGTTTAAAAGAAATCCTCGTTTGTAATATTTGAATCTATGACAAATTTATTAATCAAATGAAGCCGTATCACTCGCCATTTATTTCTGATACCAGATGAAATTTGCTTTTTTTCTTTCTCGTATACGAAATACACTAAGAAAAAGCCTTATAATAGTTAAAGGATTCGAAGTCGAAATTTTGACCCATATCCGTATTTCGCACCTTTCTGAGTCCAAAAAACACATTTTTTGGAACTTTTTCTGTTTTTCTGTGAACACGATAACTCAAAAACGGTTTGCACTAGATGGATGAAATTCAGTATATGGTCTTTTCACCACATTTATAGATTTCTATCAAATTTTGAATGAAATACATCTGTAGTAAATTTGTCTATCCGGCTATCGGAATACATGTTTACACGCCGCTGAAAAACAATGACAGCTATAATATGTACATAAATGAATAAAATTTGGCACACAAATTTATCGTCGAGAGTGTAGCAATGTATCAAATTTGGAAAGGTTTAATATCTGTCGGTCTTCACTTTCATGTAAGCATGATAACTTAAAAGCGCAATGAATTAATTTTGTGATATATGTGATTTAATGACTACAATTGTAGTTTTGCGCCAAATTTTGGTTTCAGTCGATCGGGAAGGAAAGGCTTCCAAAATGTACATAAGGTTTTCTTTTTTTCATGTTTTTACTTCAGTTCTCTAGAATAATTTTATTCTCTCTCTCTCTCTCCACACACACATATATATGTATGTATGTATGTATGTATGCATGTGTATATACAATTTAATTAATGAAGCAAAAAATATTTATATGTAAATTCATAATATCATTAATTTATCATTTTTGCATACCAGTAAAATTACATATTTTTTTCCTAATTCTGGTCTATGATTGGGTGACTGAATAACATGAATCGTTACGGAAAAGAAGAGACGCTGAAGAAAGGTTTGGATTATATCTTGGTGTTCTTTTTTAACCAGCATTTTTATAAATCTAGTTAGCCGATGTGTGATAACTTATGTTTTTTTAAATAGAAATGATCTCTATGGTGGGCCTGATTACTCGATATTTTTTTAGTTTCATTTAACCGAATGACAAATGTGGATTTCTTTCCTTTGAAAGTTCCTTAAAAAGATAATCTACCCCATACATAGAAACTGACTACTTTGACAACAAAGACATAAGCTTCTCTTATCGTGAACTTTTGTCTCTTGTACTAATTGACTAAATATGCTAGATCAAAAGGGATTAGAATCAATACCACATGATTTTTAAAAATTTCAGCATTTAAAAAGAATAATTACCATGTTTAAACTTGTTCTTCAGAAGATAGATTCGATTAGTTAAAGCAGAAGATGAATCCTGATGGCTACTATTCTTTCTCATTGGCATTGCTCATTGCCAGATTAAGCTTTGTAGAGGGCCTTAGACAATCTAAGTTTAAAACCTTAGATTAAGTTTTGGGAACCCTTTTCCTGTCCCAAAATTCTAAAACAGGATATTTTTCAATGATTTTGATTTAATCTTTATACAAGCAGTTTTGAAATAAAGTATATGATAAATTGAAATAACAAAACTTTTAACTTAGAAGGATTACATTCAAGGGAATTGAATTCAGTTAATGCCGTATACAAAACTTAAAAATAAATGAAAAGAAAACACTAAAGAATTTTAAAGCAAAATCTTAATATTTTAATACAAAGTTACCTTGCTTATTGCCCTTCGAGTCAGTCAACCAATCGTCTTCATTGGTCTGAAAATGAATTACAAAGCATAAAAACATCCTAAGAGCAATGTTCTAATAATTTGAACGGTTATTAAATTTTATTTCAATAAGTGCGAGTGCATGGAGTTTGTAAATAAAATGAAAGCAAAATATTACATTATCATGAAAACACCATAAAAAAATTTCAAGGCCCTCCAATGTTGTGGAACCCCTAAGCAATTGCATAATTTCTAATTTGATAATCTGACTTCGATTTTATTATTAAAATTTAAATTATTAGATGGAATTAAAAGCAGGAATTTGAATAGAGCATTTTATTAGACTTCAGGCCCTAAACTGAGCATTACTAACAAATATGTGATAAATTTGTTTTACAGATAGTTGTTGTTTTTAACATATCTCATTCCAAATTAGATGAAAAATCAAATTACAAAGATGGCTCGAAATGTTTTTAAATGCAAATTACGGAAATAACAGAACATGGCCTAAATATATTTTAATTTTGTGTGTGTGTATATATACATTAAATATAGTAAACTATATTTTTAATTATAAATAAAAGTAATCTACTGAAAGTGAATGAGTATTATGGAAGCTGTTGCAATGAATTTTCTGATTAAAAGGGCCCTTAAAAATATTTTTTACTTAAAAAAAATTTGAGAATTTGTGTTTTATTTTATGATTTATTTTAGTGTTTGCAATTTAGAGATAATTTGTTTCATATATTTAAGTATTAATTTGTTTATTAGATATTTTATGATTTGCTCATTCCCTAAGGATACAAAGTTTTCAAGCATTTCTGTTCTGTCTCGAGTTTGCCTCGTATTTTTTAAATTTTATTTTATTGGTATGTTTTTCTTGTATATGAAAGAGAAAGAGAAAAGAATCGCTAACAGTTTTGATCTTGAGATTTTAATGAATCTCAAGATTCAATTCAGATTTCCACGAGTCCCAAAAAATTACTTTTAGTATTACGCCATTGTGTATTAACAAATAATATTTGAAAAATTCAAAAAGTTAGATTAATGAAATTGAGAGTGTGGTATTTTTCATCAGAACTACAATCATGGGTTTAATTTTGAATCAAATTCATCAAAAAGAAGAATGTCTTTCTTCTATCTGTATATGTATGTAAATGTGAACGACATAATTCAAAAATGCAACAAGTTAAATAGATGTAATTTGGGATGTTATCTTTAAATATATATTAAATCTTGGATGAAATCCGTCTAAGGAAAGATGTGCTTTTTAAACACTCGGTTTTCTCCAACATTCTGGGAAAATAATCGAAACAGTGCAATATTTACAAAGATTATTATAGACAGTTGTATTTTAGTTTCTGATATTTAGATTTTGATTGTTTAGTTTACATTCAGATAAGATGAAAATATGGCATACATTTTAAATCATTTCATTTTATTGCAATTTCAACTAGTGAAACGCTGGTAATGGGTGATGACATACATTTTAAATATATGAGAAAGATATGTGCATAAAACGAATTTTATTTGAATTTCATTTGATACAGTAATGACGCATTGTTTCTTGTTTTGTTTATAAAGTAGGACAGGCTATTTGAACAAACCAGAATCTCAACAGATGAAATACTTGCTCTTAAGATTCCGAACATAGACAAGGAACTCGGTCCCTGTTCATATAAGTAAAGAATAATATTTCTTGGAACAAATCTTATCATATCTTCTGCATTCTTCGGGAAGAACAGCAACAAAAACAGAAAGAGAAGGAAATTGCTACTGTTTGAATGATCCTGCCCCTCGATCTGTTATTCTGTTATTTAGATTCTTCGTGATATCTTCTGTAATGTGTGACTGTAAAATAAAGTTTTTTTAATAAAATGAATTATAATAAGTTTAATAATAAAGTTTATTAATAAATATATCTGGAATACCACGCTGCTCTGGGCATTTTTTAAAAGTAAAATCGTGTTTTTTTTTTCGGAGAAAATATTTAGATACGAATCACATACTGATCACACATGAGTATATTTCTATTTTACTGGTAACTGGTAACTGGTTTTTCTATCTTACTGGTATCTTACTTCTTAACTGGTAATTTAAATAAAAAAAAATCATGAATGCACTCAGTTTAACATGTTATTCGAAAAAATCTGCAATATTACAGTATTCCCTTTACAGTTTATCTATCATTACTTATATTTTTGAACTTGCACTCAGTTTTACCATGGTGAAATAGGGTCCGAGATGGCTTTATATGACATTGCCAGCATGAGAGCAGATAGAAAAAGGCTCTAATAGTTAATTATAAAAATTGTTTTGTATGTTTGTGTGCGTGTAAAAAATCGCGTTATTTTTTCGAAAAGACACCTATATGGATAAATCTAAAAAGCAAAAATATGAAATGTAAGCATATAAATAAAAAAATAATGCAAAGTGCGACTCAAACCGAGGAAGAGCAACACACGTGACGTTCAAGCTATTCTGACCACGGCCCATACATTGAAGCGGAAGGTGAATATATATTCTAATAGTTAAATAAAAAAAATATGTATAATCTTGTTTCTTTCAGAAAAAACACCTTATCTAAATATAAAACTTGATCTAAATCGTCAGAGCCATTTCCGAAGTACAAGAAAT
>JAPMOR010082521.1:25253-40906 GCA_026543865.1 Argiope aurantia | reverse complement strand
CACACACACACACACACACACACACACACACACACACACACACACACTTTTATCTTTATGATTTATATTCTATCCATTCATTCCATCGATGCTAAAGAATATCCAAGCTCGGATATTTGATACTATTTGAGATTGACTGGGAAATTTTTATACATTTCTCGTGTGCTCCTAATCTTGAGCTGCTGATTGTCTTTTGTTCAACATTTGTAGTATTATCTGGTTGCTGTGAATACAGAAGAGAATGAAATGGTTTTAAAATAGGGTTGAAAATCATTTGGTTCAGATTTTTTACAGTAAACTTTTAACGAAAAGCTTATGATTTTATTAAAAAAAAAAGAGCAATAAGATTTCCATCGAAGCGGTTTAGAAGTTATTTAGCTAATCTTAGCTGAAATGATGGAAAGAAAACATTAAGTTTTAATTTGAAATGCGAAAAAAAAAAATTGCCAATCCAATATTTTGCCATTTAGTACTATAATTTTTAATCTCGTACGAATGGTATACAAATGCTTACCGATTTAAAAGTACGAGGAAAAATTTCTACTTGCGTGATGTTTTGACTCATCACACTTTCTATAAAAACATTTTTATTTTACGAGGCTTTTTTTTTGGATATCTTAATGTCTGTATTCATTAATTCAAATCTCCCTTTGTTCTTATAAATGGCTCTCACCCAACATATAGGCTGTGTCAGTGTAAGCAAATAAAAAATGGTGCTGAGACAAAAAAAAAATCACTGATTCATTAATTAGCACATTCCGACTATTCATTAATTAAAAATACAAATAAGAATTGTGCATATAGTTAAAAATGTATTATTAATGGCATCCTTAGTACCTTGCAGCTAAAGGATTAATTATTACTTCCCCTTAATATTGATTTAAAAAAATCGTATGTAGGAGGAAATGTTCAGACTTACTGATAAATCTCCCGTCTCCAAGTTCACTCACACCAGGCAGCTTACTCTTTCTATTTATTTGAATCATCCTTTTATCCTCATGGACCCCACCCAATGCTGTGAAGCGGATGATCTGCATAACATATTGCACTGGTCCATAGGGTAGGATGGCACCAACGAAAGGAAAAGGGGACCCACAACCTAGGGCTACGGAAAACGTTTGTCAGTATTGAATTTCTTATCCGGAAGTAAGTGGGTGCGCACACAAATTAAAGAAAAAAAGAAAGTCACTGTCTTTGTTTCTAGTGGTTCCGCGACCCGAAATCTGTTCTTTTTCGGGATGTCGAACCTACTCCTTATGACTATCGTGTTTCTGACGGGATGATCGCTTGCTGGGTCGGTGCTGCTTTTGCTTCGTCGCGTTGTCATACCCAGAATCGACGGGGGTTGATTTGTATAAGTTTTTATAGCTGTTGGAAGATTTGTGGGTCTCGTTAAAAGTTGTTATATAATGCAGGGTTGTTGATCTATCCTTTATGTACAAGCATGTTTTCGATGTTGGTTTTTTCTTTGAGGAAAATGGACGGATAACATGCAAATGCTGGCGTTGGCAGAAAGAGAGATGTAATATTTTTATTGCCAACTTCACTGATATTATTTATGAGTTCCCAGAATTAAAAAAAACTTAAATTAAATTTCTTTTGATGTTTTCTTTTTCAATTGCTACTTTATCAATACTAAACTTCAATGTTTTTATTTTCATTTTCATGGGATGAATATAATAATACAGGAATGATTGAATCGTTTCTCGTAATACATGAATGATTGAATCGTTTCTCGTGAAGTTACAGCCTCATGACAAGTGTAACTGCAGATATTGTCTAAATTGACTGGTAAATTGCCTGATTTCTAAGTCCATAAAAGTCAAATCTGGAAACAATATGCCAGTTATATGATAAATCGCAAGGTCTATCGTCTAACTGTACTTATCTTCTGCTTTTCTTCCAAGCAAGATGAACAGTGTATTCCAAATTTAACTCTTTCGCTTGCAACGAAATGTCTGGTTTGTGTTTCAAGTTACAGAATTTTTCGTATTTAAATATGTAATTAAGTCAAATTAACAATTAATTGATTTAAAAATTATTTGACTGAGCTTAAATATCTCACTTGTCCATGACGATTTAAAATGAATTTCAATAACAATAAATACAGCAAATAGAATGCGTCGTATACTAATAGGTTAAATTAACCGGTAAGTCACAGTGTTGAACTGTTGCGAACTTGAAACGATTTAATTCACATGCGTCATGCCTTTTTTTTTTTGCTTTTTTAAAATTGTTTATATGTCTTTAATAATTTATGAGTATTACCTAAAAGTTAAAAAAAAAAATTATTTCTCCTCAGGGTGGTATAAGTTTGTTGATTAAATAAGAAACTTGTATTTAGTTATAAATGGACTGGCAGAGGTGTTTGAAATATTGATTTAAAAGTATGGAAGTTTGCTTTAATATAAGTGTATATATATGCAATGACATTTTAAAATCTAATTTAAATATTAATTCATTTCCAAACTTTTATTTTACTTTAGCCCATATTAACTTCATTCTAAAAGGTTATCTTATTTCCTGATCCAATTCCACCTTTTTTTAAATTTAATTAATGGCACAAGCTCTCTATAAAAATGTTTACTTCTGTATTTTATCACGCTCCAAGTGAAAGGATGAAAATTTTTAATGTTTGCAACATTCTTTTAAAGATACCTAAAATTCCCTTACCTAAATCGACACGTGACAAAGAAATATATATATATATTGGATGCTGGATGTATTATGCTGGATATTTGATGAATATGTATCTTAACTTGGTAATATCACAAGAATGGATACTCAGTTTTTAGATACCTATTTTGTGAAAGCTTAGAGAATGATTATCTACTTAAATGTCTTGAAATCATTTGGACACGGTTTAATATACTGAAGTTCGCTCTAAAATAGTTTTAGTGTAGCTTTCAAAGTGAAATGCTAATCTAAAGTCACTAAAATAAACTTTAATTTGAGGTATTTGTATTTCTCCTCTCTCTCTCAGTGTTTTTTATTTTTTACAATTAATATCTCAATGTAAATTAGCACCCCATTTATCAGAAATTCTACTATTAAAGTTTAACAATATAAGATCACAAGCGTAAAATTATTTTGATTCCCCTGTCTTTTAACATATCGTAAATTGGTTATCGGCTCAGCATCGCGATGCACATAGATTTTGAGCCTCCTCTTCCGGATCTGGAGGTAGGGGACTATTGCCTCTAACGTGTGTCTGAAAATCCTCCATTGACTATTAAAACCCTATGTAATAAGCCACTAGATGTTCAATATGCCTTCGAATAACTGATATTTTTATTCAATTACAGGCGTTGCTCGAGATTAAATTCCTTTCATGTATAATATTTTTTAACGTAAATTCTGATTTTCAATAAAATATTATAATATGCAACATCCCTTTACCCTCTGCATTTAATTAAAACTAGAATATCAATTGATCCAGATTTTTTTAAAACTACCGATAGTTATTTTTCTCCATAAATTATTAATATTGGTTATATTAGTAACGCAACTTTTGTGGACAAATAAAGAAGTACAAGAAAGGTTGTCTTCATTTTAACTATTGACTTAAACTTAGTTTTAAGTATTGTAAAGTCGTTACTTTAGGCTCAACAAACGCATTGTCAATAGACGTATTAAAATAAAAGAGAAATAGTATAAAAAAGACAAAATTCTTGTTAATTTCTAATTAAATGAATATTTAATTAATTTGTGTACTTTGAAAAATTGATGGTATTTTTTTTTCATTCTTATATAACATGTGTGAAAATTTTTTTGAATTTATTCAAGTTGTTTACGATGAATTGTGGGGCATAGATACGCAGCCACTATGACTTGTATTCATATTAAGATTAGATCCTAGCAAATCTGCTAATATTTAAAATTTTATTTTAAAAAATTAGGCCAAGATATTTTCACATTTTAAGCTTGAATATGCGAATTGCAGTCTATTTTTTACGAATTTCATTTAAGAATGTGTTATTATTTTAATTATTTAAGAATTAAATTATTAAAGTATCAAAAATTTTATGTGGCAAGAAATGAATCGATATATTTCTTTAAAATGTTGCAATAAATATAAAAGGTTAAGAAAAAATGATTTAAAAATAACTTATAAATGGATAGTTAAAAAAAGCTTTACATTTGAAACTTTAGTGACAAAAGGCTTTGGTCAAATATCTGTAGTTTAAATACATTAAAGTTTCTTTTCAAGTAACACGAGGACTAATTTGGGACAGACCTCATAATTTTGAAAGGTGGTCAGATGATGACAAAGGCGTAAAGCAGGCTTCCCTCTCCGTGCTTTCGCGCTACACAAAAGGAAGACCCTCATTTTTATCGTTTTTCGAATCTGGAACTTTCCGGCCCCGAAACGATACATTATCACAAGGGCAATAATTTGTTTAACACGGTTTGTTATTTTGCCATCCTGCAACAGCTACAAAAAGAGAAATGTTAAAGAAAGTAGCTCTACAATTACGATAGTGCTATATTAATCATTTTAAGTCAATTGTTGTTATAAATGATTTCTCTGTTTTTTGACTTTTTAAATTGTTCAATAATGTGATGTATTCATAGAAATTGAGTTTCCAACAGAGTTTCTATCTTTTTCAATTGTTGAGAAAAATAATCTTCCTTAACCGAAGCATAACTTTACAGCAAAATTTATATCTGATGTCCTATCGAAATAGTCGAAAGGAAATAAAGCAATCAGATCAGAATGGAGAAAACAATGTTTCAGAGGAGTTGGATTCGTCGCTTTTTAAGTATCATACTCTTTACATTTAGTGAGTGAAATAATTTAATGCCATTCGACAGTTTATCTTCGTTTGAGTAACTATGGATTAGACAGGACTTCGGATTTTAACTGTGCAGGTGCTATAATTGGCCATTCTGCGTCAAACGGGAAGACCCGTGAACTTCGGCGTTCTAATGAAGGAGTAGCTGGTTCGATAACGTTTCAGCCAAGCTTCGTGATGGATATAATGCTTATTTTATCTGACAAGGCCAAACGTTCCTCACAAGTAAGGAGTAAGTTTGGAAAGGATATGCTGTCTCAAGTATCGTTTTCTTCATCTGATTGGCTTAAAATAACGAGGTCCGTCATAAAATATCTCTAGCGTAGTTTTAAAAAATGAAGCATTGATCTAAATGAAATAATTTAAATTGAATAACTAATTAACAGTAAATTAAATAAAGCTAAAATTAAATAGCTTGTATTAAAAGGAAGTATTTCATATGAACTAATATAAAAAAAGAGCATATAACTTAATTTTTTAACATTTCAATGTCGGTCATTTTTGAATTGCAGGGAGCAAAAATCGTGACTGATTCTGCTGGTTCTGTTCATCATAACAGAGTGCCAACAAGGTTTAGATCCCTAATTTAAGTTGTTTAAGGACTATTTTTTCTTAGCAAAGATAGAATATTTTAATTGAATCATCTTGCAATAATTAAATCATTTAATAAACAAAAATCGGAACAGAATTATTGGCTTTCAGTAGTTATCAGCTGTAAGTACAGACAAAAAAAAAAAGCGTTACATTTTTTATCACCCACGACCTGTTTTTGTTTTCTAAGATGCTTCACAACACCATATGTGAGTAAAAATACTTTGGCGACTCCAAATAGACATATAAGAAGAAGAAAAAAGTGGGGGGGGGATAACGAAGCTTTAATTAAATGATAAAAATTGGATATGAATGTTTTATTTCCTAAAATAAATTTGATTTTTCCATATTTATTTTTATTTCTATATTTTAATGTTTTGTTTTTTGCTTGGAAAAAATAATCCATACAAGCGCTCATTATCAAAGTTTTTATGACCTTCAAATTCCTGTAAGCTAGTTGATTTCGGATCGGGATCCATAGTTTTAGAAGTCCTTGAGACGAAGACAATAAATCTCGCTCTTTCCATTTATTCATTTTTGTTTGTTTATTACCTTCTTTTTAGTCGTTGTTATTTCACTGAAACAGAGCATTTATCAGAAAAATTTGCAGACATTGGAAAGCACTTATAGCTTTTCGAAGCTCATTAATCTGCAAGTCTCTTAACTAGCCTCACAAAGCTTTTTTCTGAATTTTTTAAAAATGATTATCCTATTTATATGCTCTATCTTTAATTCTTTGTTTCCATTTCTCAGATGGATCTTACAATTAATTTAGTTTTATTGAATTAAATTCTAACAATTGTAACACAAATGCCATACTATAGCGGCAAATTTTGAATGATGATCAAACAATGAGTTCGACATATAAGTTGGCCACTTATTCTCCAAACTTCCCTTTACATCGTCGTGAACACTTTTGATCTATAACGGCCAATATATACCCAACAATCCCACATACATGTTGGGTCTTTGTTAGCATCGATTTCCAATCAATGCAGCAGGAACTCTACTACAAAATCACTGCACCCCTATTGAATATCTAGGAGCGGAAATTAGTGGCTTTAAAAATTTTTGGAGCCACGTAAAGAAATATTTTTTGAAAGATTAAATGTTTCATTTTTCTAATAAATGTATGCAAATTAATTGCAAATAATAATAATCAATTTTGAATACCGTCGTATATGTCTAGCTTTATTTTTTTTATACCAAAATAAAGAAACGTCATTTTTATACTGGAATTTAGTAATTTGTTAGTTTCAGTGAAGTTTGTTGTAATAGAAGAAAGATTATGTGCCATATTTCCATTTCAGCTTCTTATTTTGAAAGGAGATGAAAAGAAGTTATCATAAACACATGAGAGTCAGTTTTAGCTGCACAAATATGCGGAGCCATTAATGCTTAAATTAATATTTGATATAAAAGTAAATATGTGCAGTTATCATATGTTTAGTGATTAATTGGACGATTGACTGAGCGGAGTGTAACTGCAAAGACTGTCATCCACTATTTTTAAAAATGAATCACAATAAGTAAATACTACGCAACTTGAATCCGTCATTTCAAGGATGCATATCATTGCCATAGTTCATTCCATAACTCTATTTCCCTAATTCTAAATATTCAAAGGAGCTTTATTTAATTAATAAAACTAATAAAGTTAAATAAAGCTCCTTTATTTAATTTTAGTAATAAAGCTTCTCCATGAGAAGCAATTGTCTGCTTCAAATAAAATGACGATTTACCGGTCTAAGCTATTGCCGAAATAATTCGGCAATAGCTTAGAAAGGAGAAAAAACGGCATTCTGAAGAAGAACCTTCATTTTTTCACCAAAATTTCATCGTTATCTACGACATTAAATAAGAATAAATCACTCGCTTAGTATCAGCAAACTTCGCTGATTCATGTTCACTTTAAACAGTGAAAAAGGATAAAGGATATTTTTCTACGAAAGAAGGAGAACGTGACATTTGCTTCTTTTCTTATTCTGTCGAAAATAAAAAGCTTTTTATCCATCTGTCTAGCCTGATTGCTAAGCATCGCTGATGTTCATTTGACACTTATTGTTAAAATACTTTTATTTTCTTTTGTATTTTGACTTCAATGCGCAATGTTCATTACTTCCCATAATGAGTCTTTAATAATATTCCATAATTAATCGGTGCCATTTCGGAGCTCTCGTCGCTATCTTAAATTCTGTTCTCAAGTATTTTTCGAATTTTTCCAGTTATTCCCACCACAACTGGAAAAAAACAAAGCATGTTTTTCGAAGTTATATTTCGATTTGTATTGTTGAAAATGCTTGATCCGAAAAATGCAACAAATAACATTTTCAAGAGCTCATGTTACGCATGAATGAAAAACTGGGTTGGTGATCAAACCATTTTAATGGAAAATTTATTTGGATATCTTAGTTTCCTGTTGGAATGAATTTCAACTAATCTTTTAGCTGTCCTGTCACTATCATGTAAATTTCAATAATATGTGTAATTTTATACAAAACTTGAAAAAAGAAAATACCGCAACCGTAAAAAACTGCAATATTAGCTCCAGTGCCAAGTTAGTGTTCTCTGCAAAATGATAGACTTCCTGTGAACAGAAATGAGAGGGACGCAAACAGTATATCTTGCAAGCAAATTTCTTTTACTCATCCTTCCAGAAGTAGTAAATTTTGAATTTCGAGTTTAAGTCACAATATGAAGGTCATGAGAAACCTGAGTCGCTATTGCGTTCCTGTTACATTTGGGTGTATTGGACAAATATCTTTATTTTCCCGACATTGTTACTGGATTCTTTTCCCAATCTTTTTTTCTGGAAATTCTATATATTGAATCTATTTCTATATGTTAGGGCCTCAGTCACCAGCAATCTATGACGGCCTTTCCCAAGCTTTTTTGTTGGGATCCTGTACCTTTAAGCTATTTTTATATATTGGGCCTTAGTCACCAGCAATCTATGCCTGAAACTATTCTACTTCCTGACAATTTTCAGCCTCGTCCGTCATTCAAATGTTAATGGTAATTTTGTGATTAAAGAATTTGCTTTGAAATATTCTTAAATGTTACAAGAGAAATGAAAGTGAAATTTCTAAAGTTATGTGATCAGACAAACTTTGACTTGTGCCCTTCTACAATTTACTCCTCTATGCGCACTGCCAAGATCCACGTAAAAGAACATTCTATTCGATTTTAAAGATTATTTGTAAGGGTAAGTTTGGTTTTTCACTTGGTACGCTCTTATAAATTCGACAGAATATGCTTATCTCTTGATTTTGTATTATAAACAGTTATTATCATAATCATTTCGAAATATTACATCGCTAATTTGGCCCGTTCTGTTTAACATTCGATACTATTACAAAGTGCTTAAATTGAAAATTTTCGAAATATAAAATTAATAAAATAATAAATATTTGTACTTGAAATATTTTGAAAAAATAAATATATATTTACATAAAGTTTGTATTAAGAATATCAACAAAAAATAACATTGACTAAGGTTTTAATCAAATCTTTTAAAAATATTGCGAATCCTTTTAACTCGTTCAGTGATAAATCTTATTACTGGTAAGAGATTTTTTTTTTCATGTTTTTCGATATAATGCATCTGAGGATAATACAGATAGTGCAATTAACAGGTATTTGGAATGTCAGTGTTACTTTATACTTTTACCATAAAAGAGAGTTTATTATCTAAGAAATCTATCTAAAGAAATATGAGAAAATATACTATCTAAAGAAATCTAAGTAGATTCTATAGTAGCACACCGAGCAGAACCAAAATCCTTACAGATATGGAAGAAGAAATTTGCGTTTACTTTCTAGAGTGGTCGTGCTTATATTAATCTTGTATTTTTAAAGCGAAGAAATGTAATGTATTATTAAATATGATAAGAATTTTAACAATTTTCATTAATAAATTGTAAATTTTCTCAAAACTCGTGTGATTCTTACATGAATAACAAGAGATTTCATAAACCTAATTGCAGAGAAATAAGACCACTAATTAATCTATATGATGTGATTCCTTTAAAATTCAAGGGCCTTTTTTTTCAATTGTTATTTTGCCGTATTACATTATTTATTATTTTATTGGAGATGGTTCCAATTATTTTGATTATTTCGAATTTTGACAGTTTTTAGAGAAGTTTTTGATCTTTTATAGAATTATTTTCACTTTCATTAGAATTATTTCAGAAAGAAAGAAAGAAATTCTCCTCTTAAAAGTAACGAAGTTTTGAATTTCTTTTTATTGTTTTGTTGGTTAATCGAGATAAAACTCATCAGCAACAGGTTTATTTTTTCTTAAAAAAATAGGGAAATGACCGAACTACCTTCCAAAATTTTTTTACGAAATTTTGAAGTGAAAACAAATTTTTTTTAAAAAACATTTTTTAAAAATTAGAGGAAGCACTATAACCGAACTGTTTTCATTTTTTCACCATTATCTCACAATATTAGTTTGAAAGTTGTAAAGTGTTTAATCATGTTTAGTTAATTATTAATATCTTAGCTTGAAATAAAATAATCATATTATCTTCATGTTCTGCATCATGCCCATACTCTTTTTTTTTAAGAAATGCATTAATATCACAATTATAATTGACGAATTTATTTTTGCAGCTGCAGTAGTATTATAGAAGCAAAATGTCCTTATTTTCATATCAGTCTTCAAGAATAATTTAAATTACCGGCGTATTTAACAGCTGCATATCCATTCCAGAGTCATAAATCGAACTCGAGCTAGTTTTGAGCACGTGCGTTGGGAGAGATGGTTATCAGCATCGCATTCAGAACCAATTGGACTACGAGAGTCCCCGCCTCTTATTGCGATTGGCTACCGTAGTTTATAGGGCCGTCCTAAAATCAGTCGCTTTTCTGTTGAAAAAGTATGGCCAGGTTAAGTGATAAATGACGAAAAGGCTTCGCTTGATGAATATTTTGCGTTTGTTTTGAGTTTCTTTTTTAAGAGTGGGATTATTTCAGTTTTATTAATTTTGAGGTAAGAAATGTTTTTGTTTTTTCGTACTCTAATCAGTAAATTGCTTTCTTTGTTGAAAAGTGTTTTAATGAAATGTTTTTTTAAAGAAATATTCTAGCGTTCTATTACTGTTTGAAAGTGCACTAGCGCTCGAAAAAATAAAGCATAAATTTATATTTTTTTTCAACGGTTGAAAGTTGCCTTAAAATAAGCTTGTTTATATTCCGAAAAATTCTATCCTGGGTTTGAAAAATCCTGAAGTACATGGCAATAAATTTTGCCGAACTTTATTAGTTCCAAACAATGCTTAGCTTGCAGATAACACTGCAAATGGCATATTATATTATATTATATTATAATAACATATAGCAACTGACTAACATGTCGCACTGACTGAGGTTCAGAATTTTTCAGTTACTTTTTGTTACTTTTTACAAGTAAGACATGAGCATTAATGGAAAATCTCTGACAAATAAAAGATTTTGTGTAAAAAAAATAAAAATAAAATAAAAAAAATGTTCAATTGTAAAAAAATAATACTAATTTTCTAATGCATTAGAACAGAAGCTCCTAAATTTTTAAATATTGCGACCCATTTAGAGCCCTGACATTTTTTAGCGACTGACGGAACACGTTTTTTCAGAAAGAAATTGTATGAGCTGAAAAGGAACTTTTCGGAAAAAAAAAGAAAAAAAATCTATTTATTATTAAATACAACTTTACAAAAAAAAATATTCTTCACAAAGCCCACATCATATTCTTGCAAATTGTAGAATTATACATATACATTCAAGATCTTGTCGTGGTAAACCAAAAATTAACTCAGGACCCACCGTTTGGAGCCCTCGTATTAACATATTTTAAGTAAACAATAAAAATTTTAAAAAAAATATTTAACTAAATAACTTTTTTTAAAAAAAATATCTTAATGCTTATTCTCTAAAACCAGGTTTAAGATAATTTTTAATTTTCAAAATTTTTTATAATAGGAATTTTAATTTTTTTATCAATGCAGTCTCGAGTAATCTTTTGTGCTGTAAAATCCCTTATATAATGTATGCAAATTGAGACAGTAAAATGAATTTGAGTTTGAAATTTTTTAAAATTAAATTTAGCTTTCATGATAGCTTGCAAGATGCAATAACTTCAAAATATAATAAAGAAAAGGATAATTTCAATGAAGTGGAATAAAACAATTTCCAATTTTCATAGTTGAATTTTATACATAGTTTTTTTTTAAATTTAAAAAAATATGGCCAAACATTTCCAACTTAATTAAAGTACGTGTTAAATATTTAAAATTCTCTTTTTTAAAAATCAAGTGTAAAACTATTAATCACATTCTAAACTATTCAATTGCTTTTTTAAAAAATTTGAAGCAATTAAAAGATCATAATCAGTTTAAGCAAGATAAAAATAACGATTTTTGAGTTTGGAAATTAAATTCTTTATTTTCATCCCTTTTTTTAGTAATTTTTTTCTGTAGTAATAAAGATTAACAAAATTTTTTCCAAATATAATTCTATACAATAACGAAGAATGTATTTTTGAGTACGTTAAATGTTAACGACGCTGAAAATATATTAGGGAAAAAAAAATCATAATATATTTTCAGAAAAAAAAAAAAAAGCAACCTATTTCTGAAATAAATCGCACAGAACCTATTTATCCGAATGGCTTGAACAGACTATATTAGTGACCCTTACTTATAAGCATTTTGCAGCATTTCATATATAGTTTGCATATCTGTGATGGTTTATTTTATGAAACACAATTATTTCAAATCGAAAGTGTGCTTCCAATTAAATTTTGCTTTTATATATCGGTTAAAGAAAACATCGCCCGGGATATTCCAGATAATTCTTCATAAAGTTTCGATTTTACTGAATGAGATTCCTCTTCTTCTGGTGAAGCTAATGAATCACAATAATACATAATAATGCATTCCATGTATTATTGTGATTAATTCCATGTATTATCGACAACTCAAGTCTGCAATATATAGAAAGCTATGAGTTACTGCATCCTTGATGAATAACGTAATACAGATTTCACCACAAGTAGAGTTTTAAATGATTTCAATTAATTTATCTATTGCTTACTTTTCCAAACGTTTTTTATAATTAAGAAATTACTAATTTGGTATTTTTTGAAATTTTTTACATATCTCCTTTTTACTTTCTCGTACAAGAAGAGAAAGTATTTTAATCTTCAAAAAAATTCGAACTTGAGATTTTAACAATTTCCACGTTTCAGGCCACCCTCACACAGTTCAACAGCAACCTGAAAATAGTCACACAATTTTTTTTAATTATGTCTGTTTGTGAATTCGATAACTCAAACAAGTTTTGAGATAGACGGAAGAATTTTGATATAGGGTCTTTACACCCAGTTTTCAATTTCTATGAAATTCTGTACGAAATTCATGCAGAGGAAGTCTGTCTGCCTGGCTGCCCGAATGTAAGTCAACACGATTATTACTAAATGAAGGAAGATGTGTGGATAAAATTTGGTTCACAATTTTAGTATTTAAAGTGAAGAATTTTATCAAATTTTGAACAAAACCTGCCAAAAAGTTGACCATCTGTCGGTCTGTATTTTCACAAGCATATAAACGCGACAACTCAAAAGCGATGTGACTAAATTATTTGGTATGTAATTTTGTGACTGCAATTGTAATTCTGTGTCAAATTTTGGTCGGAATTAATCAATCAGAAAAAAAGGCTACCAAATACATATTTGGTACTTGTGCATTAATCGCATCTTAACAATTAATCTCCAAAAATAGCACTCTAATGAACTCTAACTACTGTTAGCCAATGATAATAATACACAAGTACAAATTAAAGAGTATCCGAGAAAGTTTTGGGGAGACCACTCCCACTGGTTGAAACAACATTTCTCATCTTAAAATTCAGTAGTTAAGAGGCTAGTAAATTCTTCTCTGCATTTTGTGAGCATTGTAAGTGAAAGGAGAAACAAATGAATAATTTCGCTTCTTAGAGGAGATTAGCAAAATATGAGACATCAGTTGCAATTTCAATTCTATTTCAAGAATTGAGAAGGCTTACTATACGTTTTATATTAATAGCTAATCCAAATCAAAACCAAATTTATTTGTTTGTATTAAACAAATTTGCCAAAAATCAAATTTAAATTATCATGTTGGAAACGAGAAAAATCGAAATAATTTATACAACACGGGATTAAAAGGCTGTCTCTTAACCTCTTAATTTCTATAAATAATCCTGTGAGATTTTCATAATTTTCAGCTGAATATCGTATTATTATTTTTATATTTTTTGTATACAAAGTATACGAAGGAAAAGTTTGTAATTATCAAAAAATTAGATTTCGAGATTTTGACGAATCTCCACCTTTCAAAGCTTTATGAGTTCGAAAAACACATTTCTAGAATCATGTTTATCTGTGAACATGATAACTCAAAAACGCTTTGATCTAAACAAATGAAATTTCGTATATGGGGTACATTTCAAATCTGTATATTTCGATCTTATATTGAAGGAAATCGTTTCAGAGATTTTACCAGTCTACCTGTATGGCTATCTTAATATAATATTACACAATAGTTACAAAACGAAGAGAGCTAGATAGATAAAATTTGTTACACGGAATTAACATATAAAATGTAGATACGTATTGATTTTGGAACCAAATCCGTCAAGGAGTTGGAAGTCCGTCGATCTGTACTTTCACAAGCATGTAAACGCTATAGATCAAAAACGCAATGACTTATATACATGAAATTTGGCATGTGATTTCGTGATTGCAATTGCAATTATGTGTCCAATTTTGCTTTCAATTGATAAGAAAAAGAGTGTCCAAAATGAGCGTTCGGTTTTAGCTCTTTTGTGTTAATCACATCCCAATAATTAATCGCGAAAGATGTCACTTTAATATGCTATTGTTCACCAAGGGCATATTATTAACAATATACTAGTACATTTATCAGAGAGTATGCGATTTAAGTTTTGCGAAGACCATTCACGCTGGTCTTTTGATTTCCTTAGTACAAAGTGACATATTTATTTCAATAGATTGGAGTAGTCACATATTAGAAAAATTAGGGCATTTTAATATCATATATTTTCTTAGTACATTTACTGATTTAATTTGGGGAAAACCTAACAAAATAATTTCTATAAAGAACTGACATTAATCGTTGAGTATTTTGATGCATTGATAAAAAACTAAATCGAAAAGAAAATTTAAATTCATTTCATATTCAACACATTGAAAGTAATAATTTTTTTCTAAGCATAGTCTTATCATATCATTCAAAATTCGACAAAACAAGCTGTAAAAGATCTTTAATTGATCATTGAATTTTTATACATTAGCACATATTAAGTTTTTTATTACAAGCTGTACCAGCTGTACAAGATTTACCAATATAATTTTTCGTTTGCGCTCTGGTCTGAGAAAAATGCTATAGTGATAAATTATTCGGATTTGAAAATCCCCTACAAAGCTAATTTGTCTGTCCTCTAATAATTCTGTAGATAGTTTAACAACCTTAATGCATTGTCTCATCTCATCACCTGCAGTTAGTCTTATTGTTAATAAGTATAGATAAGAATATAACTTGTGGTCGGTCTAGAAGATATACAAGTTTTATTTTTAAGTCTTGACAACTGTTTTTCAGTTTCTCTGCCGTTATCGCCCTCTTAAAAGTGTGTTTATGACATTTATATTACTGAGTTTATTATACTGCTTATAATCATTTGTATATTAATAATTATAATAACTTTTTATAATAGTTAAGGAAATGATTGTGAGAAAAAGTTTCAGCCTAAAGGAGATAGAAAATCGCATTCTTACAGAAAATCTTGCAATTAAATAATTGATGCATATATTGATATATTGAATATAATAAAGAAACTCAGTTTTAATTTAATGATTAAAATAACCATTGGTTTCCTTATAAGCAATTTTAAAGAATCTTCTTTTTGCTGTTACTGATGGTGCTCATTACTCAAAGGCAATATTTACTCCAATTGCTAACAGAACTTCAAAATTAATTTTAAAATAGTAGCTACTAGGAGTCAGTGGCTTTTATATGAAATAAAAATTGGAGAAATCGATACAGTGGTCGTGACGGTAAAGATCTGTCGCAGGTTTTGCCATAGAATATGTGCAATGAAGTAGTATCTATTCAATCTCTTTCAAAAATGGGGAGTGAAGAAAAGCAAGAGATCGTTGATCATTTATTTATAGGTCATAAGCTTCACTTGAACAGGAAATGGAGAAATCCCACCAATGGTTGG
>JAPMOR010082521.1:0-25243 GCA_026543865.1 Argiope aurantia | reverse complement strand
GAAATGTCATCCACAAATTTTAACTATAGATTTAGAAGGCAGAAACAATTTATTTTTGCAATATAATAGGAAATTCACAAACATTAAGCAGTTCCGCAACTATCTGAACTCTTTGTCAGTGATTTAAATAAAAGAAATGGATATTCCAGATGATGTGCACAATACAAATTTGCAATAGTACAAAAACTTAGCTTCAAGAAAACAATATGTGAAGCATACATAGTTTCTAATGGCAAGTCTTTTGAACATTTACTTAAAGTACTCCAAAACTTTGTTGCTTATACAGTGTCCTACTTGCCATCATCGAATCTGTCATACTGTATACAACTTATAATGTTGTCATTTACGCAACTGGATTTTTGTGCTATTTTTATTTTGTATTCAATGAAATGTGTTGCTCAATTTATTTGGTGTATCCTTTTCTTTTACTCAATTTGCTGACAAAGACACATTTCAGACCCCATCTCATTTCGTTTCCGAACATCGTTCTATCGCAAAAATGCCTTTTTTCTCCATGCCTGACCAGCCTAAAAAGGAATTTTTCTAATCTCTTTTTTTTAAGGGATTAACTTAAAATTAGTCCCTTAAAGGAAGAAAGAAATTAAGAAAAGCTCTTAAAATTGTTAAACAACTTTCCGGTAATCTTATAATTACAGAATCTTACGAAAATATTTTACTGATGAATATCTTGATTTACCTCATATCTTCTGAAGAGTATTAAATTACCGTATTTAGATAAATTAAGAAATTCGATGTTACAGTTTTTTCTTTAATTTTTTTATAAATTACAATGAAGTAGACGTGGGATGATGCCGGTTTTGCTATATCATTTACGGGTTGATATTACTCGATTTACCTGATGCGCTTACTTGATAGACACGTTAATCGATTCGGTTTCCCATTAGAATGAAAGCAGTACCCGGTGGCTATCTGTTCTCATACTTGTGCCGAGATTAAGGTTGAGTTGATACCCGGTTTTGCCAGCATCACGAGCAGACTGATACTGATACTCGAATGTACCTGGCATTTTTATTTGATAATTTTTCATTGGATGCACTTGTCACCTATGCTGTGAATAGATATTGAATTTTAGACTGTACTTTTTTACAATAGCTATAAACTTTAAAATCGACTAGCTCAAATATTATGTATATTATTTTTATATTTGTTTTGTATATTAATTTTAATAAGCTAAAATAAAATTTTGATTTACATGTAACACTCTTTTATTTATAGCCTTTTTTATTAAAAAATAACTGGGAATTTGGAATAAAGTATATATTGTAACATAAACTTTCATAATGTTTTTGCGCTTTATCCATCTCTTTTGATTTTAGTTCATTTTGTAGATAACTGTGCTATGTACCTAGCGTGTAAAGGGAATTATGATTATCCAACTAGAATTTTGTATAGATTGTTAGCTGTTACTTAAAAACTTTTTTGAAATTTACTTCAAATTAGCCAATTAAAAAATAGAATATAAAAAAGTTATTTTTTAGATTTTTATTATTTTTATTTACTGTTTAATAAGAAAACACCCAAAAAACTTTTTAAAAAATAGCTTTTTGCCAATATAGGCCTTTTCAACGAGACACAATGGCTGACTAGGATTGGATGATACTATAACGATTCGATACTTTGTCTCATGTTAATAGAAATATCATGTGTCACCTTGATACTAAATATCAACTTATTCATAAAATTATCTATTACCTTGACATTTTTAAAAAATTTTTTACAGTGACGGTTGGGTGATAAGAGGAATGGAAAGAGTTTGCTGAAATAGTTAGTATAGGAGAAGGCAGTGTTTCTTAAATGACCTGTTCCCAGTTATATGGGATTAATGACAGTTATTATGGCTAATGATGAAACATTTATAGTATAAAAAATATCACGTATTTGTCATAGCTTCAACAAGACAAGATGAGGAATTAGACTATATCTACTTAATGCTTTGTATCAGATCGATATAGTATCAACCGAATGAAAGCGAATGAGGTCAAGGAGATTTCCAATCATTGAGTCCAAAAACTGATACAGAGTATCTGATACTTTTAGCCTATCAGGTTATGTACCTATCTTTTGTGTAGTTATTACAATGTATCAGACCGATATAGTATTGCTCAACCCTACAATGAAGCCTTTTAAGTTCTCTTCGATTTAGATACAAAGGACAGAATGAAAATTGTTGATAAAAAAATCATCCAAGGTTATATAGTCTTTAAAATTTAATATAGTTTAGCTCTCGAGAATTTCGTAGAAACTGTTCAATCAGGGAAGAAAACCGATGAACTTAAATTTAATATAACACGTTTTAAATTAACTCTTAAATGATATATTTTTGAGAAATTAAATGTTAGGATTAAACATTTTTTTAATGAAAAATAAAACTGTTAAGCTTTCTTTAGCAAATTTAACATGATTGACATTTCTAATTAAACAATATTTCTGAAAAGCTTTAAGGAAAAATGTATTCATAACAACTAAAAGCACATAGCCAATTAAAAATTACTACTCTAATAGCTTTAATTATTTTTATAAATTTGGGTTAGGAAAAGTAGCTAACGCCTTTATCCGTAAAATTTCAATTTTGATAAATGAAATACTGATGTAGATTAATTTCTTTAAAAAATAAAACGTAATATTAAAATAATTAGCAATTTTTGTATTTTATGTATGGCATGTTTTAAATTGAATTAATGAAAGAAATTGATAATTTAACAAAAAGATAAGATTGTTCCTGATTTTGAAATTTGACTGACAATACAAGCATTTAATATTTACCATTTAAAGTATTCCACGTATGAATTTTAATTTTATTCTTATATCACTTCATATCGTCTTTACAAATCATGTATCCTAGTATAATATTAGTTTTTTATTGGATATCTGATAAGACTCTTTATTGATTGTAAAGTTATCTTTCGTAATAAACGGATGGGAAAAAAAAGGAAGGGGGAGGAAACTAATGGTTAGATTTGAAAAATTGATTCAAAAGCTAAACTATTCAAGAGCTAAATATGGACTGCTTTTTTAAACTTCCATTTATAAAGCAGTAAAAAATATAACTGTTAGAGATATTGCATAAAATTTAACGGAATCGAGCCATGTTCAAGATGCTAGTAACGTGCACCAAGCCATTGACACTGGTAAATTGCACCTGTTACTTAAGTACTAGTAAAGTGTTCTAAGCCCTTGATATTAGTAAAGTTCACCGTTGCTCGTCTTGCAGGGAGAAAAATAACGAACAACGTTAAGACAACTTGAAGTTAGATGCCATATGACATGCAAAATTTCGTTTTTTATAGTTTTATGGCATGACCTCATATCATAAATTTTTAGAAAATTTTCTTTGGATTCTTTGATCCTAGAAAATATTAAAAAAGACTAGAGTTTCGTGTATTGATATAAAAATTTTCCGGATAAAGGTTTTTTTTACAAAGATTTTTATAGTATCCTCAGCTTTCATTGATATGATGAAGCTAATATTGTATTTTTGGCCTTTTAATATTCAAATCAGAACTGATTATCTTGTTTACAGTTGATACTGAATATTTTATTTCAGAGATGTTAATTTTTGGAGTGAGAAATATATGTTTATTAGAAGCACAATCTTCAAATTTTAAGAGAAAATTAAGTTATCTCTTAAAATAGTGAATCAAAGAAGAACAACTGTGCATGCACTTCTGAAAACCCTCGAACTCATTTAGACAATCCAGTCGCTCAACAATTCATACCCGACATAAGACTCTCTCCTGACAAATCGAGGAATTTATCCATAGCAGTAGACTTTCATTTTTTTTTCTTTCTTATATGAAATTCAATTTATTAACTATTCCACACAATTTTGAGTTCTCTAGTGATATCTTATTATTTAGGTCTCAAAGCGACATGGTATCTATAAATACATCAAAATACTGATTTTTTTATTGGTTCATATGATAGCTTGTAATTGTCCAGAGCTGTAGAGGTATCTTTGATTAAGTTATTTAACAATTTTCGATTCAAGATAGAAAAGCAAACAATGATGCCACGCCTACTTATCAGATTCTCTGTTAGAAAAGAACCTGATAAATATTGCATTTCAGTGATTATTGAAATTAATATTTATTCAAACAAATTTATAGACGCAATTCTTCAATTTTGACATAGTTTGAAGATAAATTCTTTTTTATAAGAATGAAAGTTTTAAATTAAGGTATTTTTGCGTGTTGCAGGTGTACAATTTAAAGTTTTTAAAACAATGGAAATGAAGTGCATATTTTTACGCATGTGAATTTATATTAGTTGTAAAAATGTGCATAGAATCAATTTTATGACATATATAATTTTATTATTGTTAAGATTAAGATTACAAGTATAAAATTTTATTGCTCCAAATATTTGGGATTTTTTGTGATAAGCAGTTTAAAATAAGTTAATCAATATTTTGCAGAAGTTACAGACTATTCCTTGAAATTTATAACCTGACATTGGAGGGATGAAAACTTTAAACTGATTTTTTCCATGTTTATTTTTATTCTTACACTATTCTTTGAAATCATTTTTAACGATTGAAATAAGGGTGTGAAATTTTTTTTTATAAACGTTTAGAAATGCATATTTTGTGGAACAGTTCCCGAAATTTGCTCTAAGATGTGTAGTAATTTTTTAAAAGAAATTTCAAAGTCAAAATTAATGAGTTTTGAGAATTTTCTTGAGTGCCTAACAATAAAAAAGTACTTTTAAAAAATTAAATATGAGTTTTGTGAATATTCCCAATTTTGATTTGGGGTTTTCTTTGCTAAAATGCTAATGAGGCAATAATATTTTACTGACAATGAGTATTATGACCTTAGGACTGTATAAACATTACACATAGTAATTTTTAAAAAATTTTAAAAAAAATCTAAAGAACCTAAAATACAATTATTAATGTTATTTAGAGCATTTTTTCAACTGAAATCTCTAATGATTCAGAAATTGGTACAAGATTAGAGTAGACACTCTGAATAATAATGTGATAATATGATTAATAATACATTTATTATATCAATAGTGATATTTGTATTTTAAGAGATGATATTGCTAATTGTGAGTACGGCAATATTTATATTTTACTCCTGAAAAATCAAATGATTAATAAAGAATTCATAGTACTGGAAGTTGGTTGACTAAAGTTACGCAATAAGTATTAATATAGTTTGAATCAATGAAAGAAAAATGAAACTGATATGTAAATAAATAATGAATTCGAAGTGCAGCAAGTCGTTTATTTATTCTTATGTGTGAATTTTTTGATACCGTGATATATTTGAATTGTGATATATTTGAATTACTCATACGTTCGTATGAGTAATTCAAATATATCAGTTATTCATTTTTTTTTCATACAGCTGAAGAAATATCCCCTTATTTTATTCTAATCATTCAAACATAATCATAATTATTAATACTGTCAACAATGGAAATGAAATATATTTTCTCAGGTAATACTAACTTTCCTATTTATGAGTTTGGTTAATATCAAAATTGAAAAGCATTTTTTTCCGGACTACATTTAAACTCAAAAACTATTAAACGTAAGAACCTTGCAGCAAAAAGGTAATAGAAAAACAATTATAGAAATTTAATGGTTCTCCAAAGTAAGTCAAAAGACTAGAAGTAATTTTTTTTACAGTATCAGTTTACTTCAAAAAAAATTATTGATTCCTTTAGCATTATGATTTTATGAAATACTTCTTTTTTTTTTGACATCATACAAAAATATGACTTAGAAAACTGTTACGTTTTATCAAATATTTTCTACCTTTCAGTTGTGCAGCTTTTTTTCAATCCAAGCAATTGGAAATTTCATTTATCCAAATGAGCCAACTCAAGGTCTATCAAAAACATAGAAATTCGGAAAAAAATGTGACATTGTTTTCCTTTCTTTCTTTTCTCCCTTTCTCCTTTGTGGGGGGAGGTTTAACATCCATTGCTATATTCATATTTATCTTGGTCTTTGATATATTTTGGTTGTTAAAATATGTAAGTTAGGGATGTTTCAGGGGGATGAAGGTTAATTGGCAAGTAAAACCTCTTTTCCTCCCCAGGAATTTAGCTTTGTACTTATAGTCAGGAAGAACTGGAATGTTTTTTAGAGGCTGATTTTGATTCGAAGCCTTTTGGATTCCTAGAATTGATGGAACTCTTCTTGTTTTATGCAATGATTCTAACTTCTTATTCACGACTTTACGAAATAAATTTCACACCAATGACAATCGAAATTTTTGAGCTATAAGAAAACGCCTTACATTTATATTGTATTGTCTTTCTTAAATGTTATATTCTTCAAGCAAAGTTACACGATTAGGTAAAAATATATGAAATATAAGCTGATAAAAATTGTAATTGATGGTATGTAATACATTATAAATAATTGAAGCAATGTAAGAATGCTACTGTAAACATACTCAAAGATTTATTCATTACCTGATTAATATTTCATATTTTATATAAGTTTCAATATATGATAAGAATTATATGAGATAGACTGACTACAGACATAATGTAATTTCCAGTCTTTTCAATAACTGTTGTAATCCATTTTTTAAACATTGTATCTCAGCAGTGTTTTTGGATGCTGCTTGTTCATCACTAAATCACGTACTATAGTACTGAAGTATTTTTTTCTACCTACCTGCTCCAATCATTAATTTTTTTATTAATGTTTATACCATAATTAATTCATCTGTTTTCTAAATGAATCATACTGGTCCATTACCCTCCAAGAATAGTTTAATTTTCAGCAACAATGTGTAAAGTATTTCTTATCATAAGCATCGTTTTGAAAATTACTTTAAAAATTAGAATTTAAGGATATTTGCTCTATTGTTTTTCAAATAGCCCCGGGCAGCCTTCTGATCAATAAGACCACTATCTACTAAAGCATCGATCTTATACAGAGAGATGCTTACATCAAGCTGTCTTCATCTTCATAACTCTGATGCGAAAGTGCGGAGAGGCTTTTCATAAAAATACGATTCTTTAATTTTCCATGGATGTTATTGATAAATAAGGCACCTTCATTCCTTACAAGTCATCTAAAGAAAAATTAAATTTGAGGAAACAAAAATAATTGCACAGAAATGTTAATAGTTGCCTGCAGTATGCATGTTAAAAATACAACCCTGAAGTTTTCTATAAATCGTTGATATATATTCCTGTTAAAGATCCCAAAGCTCGATTAAGAGAAATTTGGGAGAGTTTTACGGTTGAATGGTTTCTTTCCAATCAGTCGATTCCCGCGGGGCTTTACTTCCTTCTGGTAGGTGCAGATGTTCACCACTGCCTCCCACAAGAAGATTACTATTTGTGGCAGATACAGGTGTCACTTTACAGGTAGTCTTAGCAATTCATATATTAAGTTAACAGCCCTCTGTATTTTCTTTCCACTTGTCTTTTCAAATAGATTGAAGTTCTTGTTTTTCCTTCCCACATGACTTGTTGCTTGTACTGCTAATTGTGTGGCGCAGTGAAGTTTTTCATTTAGTTGCACCAATTTGTAGAGTTATTTCATGTCAAAATTTTACTATAATACTATTTTTCGTTTTTCATTTAAATTTTATCTTATATTTAATCTATTTTTTATGTTATTAAGAGGACAAGCAAAATGTGTCTTTAATAGACTGTCACAGCAGATTTTTTCTTTGTAGTATATAAAGTAAGTTCGCTCAGCTCTTTAATTTTGACCTTTGTTCTGCATTAAATTAAAAAGTATATTGCGGTCTTAAAAAGTACAGAGGAATTCCAATTAATTAGGACCAAATCTATTCTGAATAATCGAATAACCACATAATTGGGTTAGTGAGGAGAAAAGGGTTGATCCATAAAAAATACTAAATTTGCCTACAATGAGTTAATTGAATGACTGCAAATACAGTGTTGTTTGCATTTTGCATACTTGCGTACATTATTAAATTATCATAGCCTGAATTTAGTTATTTTTTCTGTTTTTATTAGGAAAGATTTTGTTTGGATATTTTCTCCCTTCAAAATGGCGAGGGTGATGGGCAACTGGATAACGGGAGCTCAAATATTTCAGGCTTTTTTTGTCTACTTTTTAGGACAGCTGTAGTTGAAGGTATTAGAAAAAATTTTCAGTCTATCATTATGCCCAATCTAACAGTTCTAAATATGATATTCACACATTAAAGCTAATTAATAATTTCAAACAAAATTCAACAGTGTTTTATTTCAGTGTAATGAAGAACTCTATATTTAGGAGGAAGCATTTAATTTTGTGGAGCTAGCGAGCAGGTGAAAACGCGAATTAAGTCATTCACCGGTGATGCGTCGCTGGTAGCTTCCTACGCACTGTAAACTTGAGTTATCACAAATCATCGGCGAATAGCGTTACGCATATTTATACTCGACTTACTGCTACATGAAATTACTTTTGATGTAATTACCTAATTTCAAACACACATACACATGAACGCATGCATGCGTGCGAAAGTAAGAATTTTAGTTTTTTTTTTAATTGCAAGTTCTGTTGAAACATTTATAAATTACTTTTTATTATTAGGATGACATAACCCCGAAACATTTATACACAGTTAGAAGAATGTTTACATAAGAAATTAATAGCGCAAGCGGCATTTTTATAACAAAATACAAATGTAAAATTATCAAAATTTTCGGAAATTTTAAAATTTAATAAACTGACAGAATAATTTTTTATTTTAATAATTGTAATGCTTTACATTAAATAGATATATTTTCATACATTATAGTACAGTTAATCGCCATAATTACACGTAATTAATAATGGGTGCTGCTCGTTTGGAACTGGAATAAACTGTGAACTTTCCAGTTATTAATTGTCCGTATGGAGTTTATACGTATAGTTTGATAAGGCATTTTTTCTTTGAGAATACCATGACTAGTGATGTTCACTTGATCTCATAATAGGAATGCATTATACTATGCACTCAAAGATGTTTGATAGTGAAGAATTAAACTTCCTGAAGCATGCACCACTTACGCATTATTATAACGAGGAGCATTGCGCATCTTGATGACTTGAAAATTGTTTATCTTCTTGAACATTATTATCTTGAGGAAAGTTTGGTGAAGATTGCGAGGGGGAAGCAGTAACTTTAAATTGTCTCTTTACTCACTGTATTTCAATTCGTTTTTTTTTTTTCTGCAGAAATGCGTGAAATTTAATGCTTATTGCTTTTTAACCTGCAACAATCAATGTATTAAGAGCATTCGTTAAAAGAGAAAACGATCAAATGTCAACTAATCAGCGAAGCACCGTTTGAAATTGTATCTGTCGGTTTTATAAGATGATACTGGAAAATAACGGTCGACTATTCAAGACCTCCAATAGCTAAAAAAATTATTTTAGTTAAAAATCTTAAATGTATGTAATTAATTATTCATGTTATAGTTATTATAAGTGTATATACATTTCTAGGATACCTTATATTGTTGAAAATTCTACTTTTAAAATAGTGCAATCTAACAAGACTTCGTCTTTACTATTCTTTCTTTATCTTTAACTAATTTTTTTGTCGACCTGCATTTTAACTGTCTGGTGAATTAATTGTTACCTATTTCAGAATGTGAAATTATATTTTTTTCTTTTCGAATATTTTAATTTATATACCATATAATAATCTATACTTATAAATAAAGCTCAATGTGTGTGTGTGTGTTGGCGCTCTACAGGCCAGGTCATTTGACCTACAGCTACCAAATTTGGTACATGTATACCTTAGAGGTCGGGAATGTGCACTTGGGGTCCCTTTTTTTGAATTTTTAATTAGAATTTTAATTATTAATTAAAAACTAACTTTCCCGCCAAAAAAAATCTTTTTATTTTCCCCACCGCCTAATGAGTAAGGCTTCAGTTTTTTTTTTCCAACACTAATAAGGCTAGGGTTAACATTTTTCTGCCGATTATTTCAAACGATTCTGTTTATTTTCTTAATGTTTGATGCATTTCAAATTAAACATTATTAATTAATCGATCTTTCAGATTCATTCTGAAGTACTTTTGAATTAAAATAAAACAGAATAAAGGATATTAAAAGTTTCTAATCTGCTTAGCGTTACCCCAAATGACGTAGAAAAATGCACGCATTTGTGTTACCGCAACTGGCGTTGAAAATTCACGCATGCGCATTGTGTTCAGTTTTAAGTAGTTTTTTTTAAACCTGTTTTCAACCGATTATTTTAAACGATTCGTTTTATTTTCTTAGTGTTTGATGCATTTAAAATTAAACATTGTTAATTAATCGATCTGGTCATGATGAATCTGAGAAAATTTTGTTGACAAATTCTTGAGATATTACATAAATTAAGAAAGCTATTCTTTAGTGCCCATAAAGTTTAAACGCTCAGTGACTCTGTTATCAGTAATCATATTATAAAAAAATGCTTTGTTTCAGTAAAAAATATTATTATATTAGTTGCAGATTAATTCTTTCCACTTTAATTTAATGCATAAATTTTACGACAGGTAACAGAAAATTAGAGAGATACATATTACGTTATGACTGAGGGCCTTTATAATATTATGAGTGAATTATACGATTATTAAAATTTGAAGTTTTAAAATATTTTGATGAAGAATCTATTAAAGTTGGAATTGCGTAAAATATTTAATTATTAAAATTTAAACGAACATTAAGATTGGCGAACCGTCTGGTCGCCAAAGGCGGCTAGTATACTAATAATTTTACCTCTAATTGGAATAGAAATAAAAGGAGAGTGAAATACCTTTATTTTCATGGCGAGTTTATAAAGTAGATATTTTTTTTCGACAAACATTATAGCTTTTCGTTGGATTTCGGTGAAAAACACCTTTTATTTAATTTTAATTAATTATGTTGCATAAAATAAAAAAAAGAAACAAATATTTCTCAATGCATATTTATTCTAAGGATGGTTCAATGCCTACATTGAAACTCAACTATTGCTTCACATCTTAAAATTTAAAACTACGTGGTCTAATATCTCAAGTAATATTGAACGACAGTCATGATTCAGAATGGAAATCCTCACACTCACGTTGCATTTCAGTTCGATTCGCAAATACGAGGGCATTTGTAAACAGTCTGTTGAAGCGAAATCCTTTAAAGTGTTATGAACTAAATTTTCAATATCACTTTTACCTCAATAAATTCTAGTGTTAAATATCAAAATAAATATATTAAATGATAAATATCAAAATACGTTTTCGTGTTGTTTGACATTTTTTTAGTTGTGTTTCATTTTTGAATTGATAAAATAACTAATTTTTAAAAAATCTTGATTTAAATGATGAGTTTTTCAAATTTTGCATTCTCTTTTCATATATTCACGACCGTTTATACTATGTCGAGTCATTTTTTAAAGGAATCTCGTTCTTCAGATTTAAAAGCAAATACGAGGAAGTTTTTAAACAGTCTTTTGCAGCGAAATACTTTTAAGGGCTATGAACTGAATTTTCAATTTATTATCTGAAACTTAAAATATCCATTTTTTACCACAAGCATCGGTTTCTCTTTGCTTTTTACATTTATTCCCTCATGAAGAAATGAAAATATAGCATAAATATAAGTCTTAAAATATATATTTGTTTTAAACTTCAGTTTAGAATGTATGGATTTCAAATGGTGGTGCCTTTCTTTATTAATCTGCAGGACATCCTCTGTTGTGAAAACAAGCACTGCAGGATATAAAACTGATTTCTAGAAAATTAGTTTTCAAAGTTGATTTTCCATTATATGTAAAAAAATAATGGAAAAAGTTTTGTTTCTTTAAATGAAACTTTTATTAGTAACGAGTGTTTTTCAATATTACATTCTCAATTTTTAAATTTACGGCTAATCATATACTTTGAGAAAAGTCATTTTTAGCAGTTTATTTGAGAGTTGGTGATTTCGACATAAAATAGGTTTTTCACAAGTCTTATCGTTAAGCCTGGAGTATTAGTTAATTAAATTCTATTAAATTAAGCGCCAGTTTAATTACACTGAATAAAACTTGTTGCAATCAGATAAAAAAATTCCTGAGAAAATTAATTTGTTATTCTCTCATAGTTATTTTATTTAACAGCAATACGGCTAAGACTAATTGTTTTCTTTTAAAATTGTGTAACAGACTATGTCCATTTGAAGGATGTCATTTGGTACTTTAATTTAAATTTAAGAAAGAGCATATTTTTTTATATATTAATATATGCTAAAATCGCATCCTTTATTTATAATTCGATCCGTATGAGAATGATTCAATAAAAAATACCAAATATTATTATAACTTTAAATTGTTAACTGTATCATTAAAATGTATCTCATATTTCAATATATTTCATTATATAAAGAGTTTAGTAATTTTCTAAAAGAACATTTTGATGCTTCTCTCAAAACGAAAAATTAAAAGCAACCAGGCACCATAATAGTTTACAAAGCTGGAATAATATTTAAATCCTATAATTTTTAAACGTCATGAAATCAGATTTTGTAAGCTTAAAATATATTAGACATTTAATGGTATTTTTCCTATTTCTTCAGATGGCTTAAAATCCTTTGCATCCTAGATGATCTCAAACATAAAAAAAAAGTTATTCAGTAAATTGTACTGTTTGATTTGATAGTGAAAACATTTATGACAATATCGTCAATCATTTACTGAAAAATATTCATCAAACTAATTTGTTCTCAAAATGGATTTTTCTTTAAAAGTTTTAATATTGTATTAATATTACAAGTCATTTTTCTTGGGATGGTGCATATAGTTGGTTATACTGATAAATATAACGGATATGATCGGAATATGTGTCAAATCTTTGATATGACAGTACATTTCACAGATGAGAAGAAAAGATTTTGTCAAGATTTCTTTGTCGATAGAGAGAGCAAAGTCGAAGAGCAAAATGATTAGATGAGAAGAAAGAATGAAAAAACTAACGTAAGAAAGACTTGCAAACTTCTGCGATTTGATTCCGCAGGAAAATTAAAATTCCACGCAACTCCGAAGTTAAAGTTGCCCCAAAGACGGTGTTCACGTCATTAAGAAATTGCGCGAGCACACACACACACACACATACAGTATGCCCGCTAAAGTCCCTTGCCACTGTCTTAACTTCGGAAGGCCGCTGCTATACTCATAAAAGTGATGTCTAGGTATAGTAAAGTAGCTCTACTCAATGAAACCACCTACGGCGCCACCTGGTGGAAAATTGCAAACATAGCATTCCTATATCGAAAGTAGAAAGGGTTAAGAAAAAAAGTGATTTACAAAGATGTAGAGCATCAAAGATTTAACGCAAAAAGACACCTTGTGGGTATTAATACGATGAATAGAACGATCCAAACACGCATTTTTTTGTGATTTCCTATACCATAAAGTGATAAAACGATCTGAGAAAGAAAAAAACCCCAACTAATTATAATAATATACCTTAATATGAAAAGTTCAGCTGCAATGAACATTTAGATCCTCGTTTGAATTTCACATTGCACAAGTTGGAGCATAGAGGGTGACACGTTGGCACAAGCGTTCGTAAGGTGCTGTTTAAGGTCCTGCAATGCTTATGGAAGGGTCCTATTTACCTGATGTTTCAGGTATCCCTACAGGAAAGAGTTCAGTGGAGTCAGGTAAGGCGAATGTGGAAGACAATCTTCAAAACCGCAATACCCAATTATTTGGTTCCCGAATTCCTTGTCGAATTATTGCTTCATTGTCGATGTCATGTGCGCAAGCACACCGTCATTCTGAAACTTTAGATTCCTAAGATTAAACAATGGCAGGTTCTTCACAAAATTGAGAATTACGTTCTGTAGCATTTGTAAATATCATTCACCAGTTAACGTGTCATCATAAAATATTGGACCGATCAGTTTGTAATTGTAAATAGCATACCAAATGTTAATAGCAAACCGCATTTGATGTCGAACGTCGATAAAACATCTAGGTGCCACATTGCGGTGTCGTGTTTTTCCCAAAGGATAATCATTTATCCTTCCATTTAAGTTTCGTGACGTCACAGTATAAGAAATCACGAAAAAACAAATGCGCCTTTTAACTGTTTTATTCTTTGCATTAACATCCACGAAGTGTCTTTTCGTATTAAATTGACAATGCTCTACATATTTGTAAATCACTTCTTTTTTTTTTCCTTATCTCGTTTTGTTTTCGAAATAGAAATGCAATCTTCGTAGTTTTTCAACTGGTGGCTCCGTAGGTGGTTTTATTCAGTAGCGCATGACTACTTTACTATAGCTAGACATCACTTTTATGGATATAGCAGCAACCATTACAAAGTTTAAAGGGTGTCAAGGCACTTTATGGGCATACTGTGTATATGTAAGAATTTTAAATTGTGCTGAAGAATTTCATGTACCCCTTATTTGGAAACTCCTTAATTCGTCTTTTTGACTTCAAAATTTTATCGAAAAGCTACGAATGCTACTATTGAATGTTTCATAATTACTTGATATTTGCTTTGATTTTACTAAAAGAAATAACCATTCTACATCGCCATTAATTAGAAGTACTTAAGGAAAGTAACTATTTTGTAAAGTCGATTGTTTGGCAAAATATTAAATGATTTTAGAACAGTCTTTTTCTTAAAAACGTTAAAATTTTGTTTACAAGTTCAGGATTTGGGCAGTTGCATTGATTTTTATATTGGCATAATACATGTTTTAAAGCTATTTTGCATTTTCGAATGCTATTTTCTCAAATTCTAAATTTTGGCAGAGTTTTCCTAAGCAATCCTCCATAAATAAAAATCTAATGTATACTTTTTAATTCATGTATATATAAAAATCAATGCAACTGGGATAATAAGTTCTTAATTAGTTCTGCAGTTCTTGAACTAGAGAATAAACAATTTGCTTATTAAGAAATATAATTGTTTTAATGTTATTTATTTATTAGCTTTAGAACCCCAATATTTAAATATTGGATAGAAATATAGCTTTTTTAAAAAACTAGATAGTATATTTCTGAAGCTTTCAGTAAGACAAATCATTCGATAAATTTCTGGACTAGAACGTTGTTGCTTCATATCAATTTTTAGTGAAAAGAAATTTCAATTTTTAACTGACATAATTTGGTTTCATAGATGTTTTCTTTGTATCTATTTTATGCAAAAATTCAAATTTATAATTATTTTGCGCTTTTTTCAAAAAGTTCACCTTAACTTTTTCAATACGAGCAATGCAAAAATCACGTGATATATGTATAGAGCATGATGTTAATTTTGAAATTCATTGTACAAGTGGAAAAATTAATTATCAATATGAAGTAAGATAGGTAGTTACACGATAGCACAATATATAGCATAAAAAGAAAGTTGCTGAGCATTCGTTAAAAATTAAAAATGCATTATAAATGTAATTAAATTCAATTACTTAAAGTATTTCAATCATCTCAAGCCATTACAAATTATCTTGACAACCACAGTTTTAGTAAAAAACAATAAATAAAGAAAAAAGAAAGAATAAAAGAAAAAAGAAAAAAAGAAGTAAGAAATTAAGAATGAAAAAAAAACGGGAATTAAAATATTTATTTATAGATTAAGATGATAAATAAAGATGAAGAATTTTTGAGAGAAAAAATGACTTTTGCTTTTTTTAAAACACCGATAGAAAAGTATTTTTTTTAAAATAAAATATACGTTTTTGTTATTTTATTTGCTTTTTTTTAATTAAAGGTCAATGTTATAAGTATTTTAATGCTTGTTAAACTGTCTGCAAGCAAGACTAACCTTGTAACATTTGAGTTCCCTCTTTTGGACTGCTACTGAATTCAAGCATGACAGATGAAGAAGCCATACAGTAAAAAAACAAAACAGAAAGTGCAATGCAAGGCATATCTAATTTTGTTTGTTACTTTTTAATCCCCCTGCTTACTTCTAGCTTTCAAACAAATCTTTACGCCCATTAACAAAAGCAAAAGATATTCTGCTTCTTTCTAAGTATTATTGATGCTATCCTAAGTAAGGATTTTTTTGTGGGAGATTAAACTAAATTCAGGACCTGCCTAGAAGCCCTCTTCAAATTTATATATCTAACAAAGCCTTATAAAAATGTATTTTTTAAAATTGAGAAATAGAATGTTTTTAAAAAGTGGCCTTTAAGACTTTTTTTTAATTTAGAGGAAGAATTTAATACCCCATTTATGTTGTTGCAGCTTCAAATCCGTTTTATTTGATAATAATCTGAATCCAAACAATAGTTCACGTAAAATTTTAAAGAAAATTACAATAGATTATTTCGGATATAATATTCTCAATCATAGGAAGCTAAGCTAATATTAAATTCATACTATGATAAGTTATGCTATAAAAAGAAGGAAAAAATAAGTAGCAAGATAAATAAATAGATACTAGGATAAAGATATCAGGAAAAATAAGTAAGAAGAAACAAATTGAAGAACAAAATTGTATAATAAAATTTCCCATAAATAATTTTCTTTAAATACCGAGCAAAACGAGAGTACGTCTTGAGTACGTCAAATACTGAGCAAAGCGAGAGTATCGTTTAAATACACAAATAAATCAAAAGTAAATCCTTCTTTGAAGGATATTCTCATTATAGTAAATACTGTAATAGAAGTGCTTGGTATAAATTCTATTAAAAGCAGAATGCAAAGTTAAAAGTATCATAGAACTTAAGAAGCGTCAGATGACTGAAAGGATACCTCTCGTCTCGTCAAAACCCGATAAGGTGTGAACGACTTTAGTTCATTTAAGCCTAAACTATGCAGCACTGCGATTAAATAATACTTCTTCTTCTTGCGTACAGCCGACCACCCCGCCACCACTGAACGTAGCAGTATCGACAGGATTTGTAGTGGCCGACTGCTATCTTTAGCATTGTCCATCCTTGCATTGACCGGTTTGTCAAACTGTCATTCTCTTCGAGGTAATTGGCCACACGATTAAATAATACTGTCCGTTGGATCATAGCAGACATCAGGAGCTGAAATTCGCCACAGTCAGTCAAATAAATACACAGTCTGAAAATATTTATTACACTTTTATAATTTAAAAATACTTTTATTTCACTTGATTTAATACATATTTGTATTAAGTCAATCCTACCATCACCTATTTTTTGAAATTTTGTAATTAATTTTCCTAGTGTGCTAGAGAACTGAAATTTTATATACTTGTGTCTTCTCTATGACAGAGGTGGTGAACCTTTATGGATCAACGTGCCATTTTTTCTAAAGAAATATTTAATGAAGTATAGACATGCCGTCAAATAATTTTGACTTCTGATTATTGGGAAAATGATAAAACTAAATATTAACAACTCAAAACTCTTTATTTACGACAAAAAAAATTGCAATGTATAGTAGTAAAGGTTTCAGTTATACGTGTAATTCAAATTAAAGTAACATTAGTGTGACTTCTTTTGTGGCAGATTCGATGACAAATAACTTATATTACGATTGCAAGCTGTTACTTTTGGCAGAATGCATGCTGAATTGGAATCATCTGCCAAACGATTTCTAAGAGAGTCTTTAATGTTATCCATCTCTGAAAATAATGACTCACAGGCATAGGTAGATGAAATATGGTTAAAATAGCAGGAGCCAACTACTCCAAACAGTTAAATATGTCTGGAATCGAATTCCATGTTTCCAAAATTTCGTTACTGGCTTTTTTCAGTATATTGCTTGTTAATCTTTCTGTTTCAATCAATTCCAACTTTCTCCTTGTTTCAATAAATTTTTGAATCCATATTGAACTAGACTGCAAATCAATCAATTGCATTTAAAATTCTTCAGTTTGCTACTAATCGAATTGGGACCAGTTCAGTGTATCAAATAAAATCACATCAGGGTGCATAATAAACTTGAGCGTTTCCGATAATTCTTTGGACTGAGAAAATCTGGCTGAATATTCCTTGATTGACGAATCAATTACGAAAATAAAGTCTTCAATAACTTTTTCTTCGTCTCTCTCTCTCTCTCTCTCTATATATATATATATATATATATATATATATACAAATGAGATCCATCATTATGATAATGGTTTTATTTGTGCACATGTCTGTAAAAATCATAAAGTAAAAATCATCCACATAACATCCAACAACTGTGGATATTGTTCACTTTCCCCCACATTTTTCAGAAGCAGTCTGATTTCTTCCAAGCAATCAACAGATCTTTGAAGTACGTTTCCGCGGCTCAACCAGTGAACATTATTATTATACGTTAGTAAGCAATTATAAACCGAGTTGATTTCATCCAACAAAGTCTCAAACTTTCGTTTATTTAAAGCCTGCGACGATATGATGTTAACTATTTTTGTGACCAACGCCATTACGTTATAAAAAGATGTTAAAGAACTCTTAGAACACATGGCTTGTTGGTGAATGATGTAGTGGAGTTCAAGAATCGAATGTCTTACGTCTGTTTGAAATAAACTAATGAAGTCATTATTTTTTTTGCCCCCCCCCCCCCATATTTGGAGCACAATCAATTACTAAAATAATTCTTTTCAAATCAATTTCTTTCTCAACATTTTTAACAGCCTTATAAATATCTGTGCTTTTTTTAATGGAATAGGATACTTGCTTACAAAATACTTGCGTTTGTTTGTAATACTTCGTAGTGAATTTTGTTATTTTGAACTAAAATGCAAACCGTTTTGATCGGCGGCGTGCCCGATATATTGTGCCCCGTGCCATCAATTGCACGCGTGCCAGTGGTTCGCCATCCCTTCTCTATGATTATTTCAATATTTTTAAATCTTAATTATAAATTAATTATTAATTGAATTAAATTTACATTTTACACAAGTGGCAACACTTGGCAGTCAAAAATTTATTGTTTAGTACCCTAATAAAAATATATCATTTTTTAAAATTAAAAATTAGTTTTATTGGATGTATTTATGTATAATAAGTTACCAACAATAATTGGGAAAAGTTTATATTTGTCAGTTTTATATAATTGTTAACAACATGGGAAGGAGCGTTAACACTCTTGAAACTTTCCAAAAGATCGTGATGTCCTATTTAAACGTCCTATATAAGATGTCCTATACAAAAATATAAGTATATAGTTATACTTCTACTTTTCTTTGTATCTGTTAGACATTTGGAAAAGATCTATACAGAAATTTATTTCAGATCCGAATTTTTATGGTGTCCTTGTGTTTTTCCAATTCCGCCCCATGATCTTAAGTAAACTAACCTGATTCGAACCCGACCTTTTTGCAAGTTTCGTGATTTGTAGCTGGCAGCAACTGCAATGCAAATTTGCCTACTATTTAAACTCGCCTCGTGTATGTATGTTTTAGACGGTGTATGAGAAGTGGTTTAAGCTCTTCGGTTGAGGAGGAAGAGAGTTTAGCTGCGTGCAACTGGTTTGTTGCTTCGCCATTTTAATATAATTTCTTTCAGTTCGTTTAAATGTTAGACTGAAGGGATGAATGGTTCGAATCTGTTGATAAAGGTCTGGTAATGTTAATTTGACCTTTGAGTTTTAACGTTTATCGTATTAATTTGATTGCTCCAGTAATGAGCACAGTGATTTTATGTTTTATAATTAATAAAAGTTATTTTAAGGAAACTGCTTTCAACTTTATGCCTCCTCGACATAAAATTTCACTATCAACTTTGCTAAAACTTGAGTTAATTTATTCAGAGGAATAACAATATCAAAATAATCCAAGTCATTTAGAACTGCCGAATGACCTTTACCAGCAATATTTGAAATATTGTGATATATGCTCTAATACTGTACTTTGCTTATGTATCGAAACTGTTTGAAAGCATACAAGAACCTACTTTTTATATTATATGCAAGAGTTATAATACTTTCCTCTAATCGTAATGGAAGCATGCAGGTCGATCATCTTTTCAATAGAAGAATCAAAAGATAAAAAAAATAAATGAAGACTTTTTTTTGTTTAAGTCGAATTCATAAAAAATTTAATTTTTTGCTTTACAATGTATATACATAAGTAAATTTTCGAAATGAATTGCAAAATTTAGACTTGTAAAAACTTGTATAGAAAGAATTAAACTAAAATAAAGAAATAAAATGCTTGGTAAATGATGGCAACGTTCGAATTAAACATGTTTGCTCCTCTGAATTTCAAATTTAAATTACTGTTTTTTAATATAATAATTAATGTCTTAATTGGATAAATGCTATCAGTTTTTTAATCAAATACTTTTTAGCATCTGTTTCTGAATAGATACATTTGGAGTTCAATTATTTGTATGATTTTTAAATTTAATTCATAAAGGTATTAAAAATTATTATAGAATTGCTTTACCAATATTTTTGAAAGATATTTCTTATGTTTAGAATAAAGTATAAAAAAGTGACTTAAATTATAAATATGATGTATGTTACTTAAATTATAATTATAAACGTAAATAAAAGATGCATAGTTCTCTTATTATTATTTAAATGTAAATTTGTTGATGATATTATTCGATTCTGGAACAGAAGAGTTTATTCCAAAATGGTATACTTTATGTAATAGAATGTGACAGCATTTATAAAAACTTGAACACAAATTATGAAGGTGAAAAACAATGGAGTGCAACAAAAAGAAACACTAACCGTAATCCAAACCGAAATCGAAAACGCAAATATCGATTTATGGCATTGCGATTCATCGTGATTCCTGATCATGGGGTAACGATAAATCGATATTTTTCAAAAACTGATATCGAAAAATCGATTTTTAAAAATATCAATTTTTTTTCTATAAATCGACAATCGACATAGCCTTATTGTTCATACGATTTATGTAATTAATCACTGCCACTACTTGTTGCTTGTAAATTTTATCAATCTGAATAAATTCACACTGAATTGGTGACGGTAGACCTGATAGTTCCTTGTGTGTCTTGGGTTACGTTCGCGCTTCGTTGGAGAAATTTATATGCTCCCCGTGTTCAACGGGGCTGCGACGGTGAGTTTTCGGCAAGCTGGATCGGTCAATCATTTTCTCTACCAACTTATTAATAACCTTAAAACGCAATTTAAGTAGGTTGTGTAAGAATGACTATCCAAAAAGACTTCACATCCTGAGAATTATCTCTAATGCAAACATTGGCACTTTTTCTGAAAAGTACTAGTTTGCTTAACAGAAGCCTCAGTTTGATAGAGGCCAAGATAATCGACGTTTTATTATACCTCATTTCTTACATTAATTAATTTATCAAATAAAAGTTATCTACAGATTCCTACAAATTTTTTGTCGAGGTGAATGAATTTCATGATATAATTATGATAAAACTGACTTCTTTCATCGCGCTCAACAAAATAAATAAAACGCAAATTGTCTGATATCTGTAATTGTTAAGAAATAAAAAAAATATTAATCACATTTGTTAAATGTTCTAGTTTTTACTTTCTCATATACTAATTCTAGAAAAGAAAATATTGTAATCGCCAAAAAATTTGACCTCGAGATTTTGGAGACCTCCTTGGAACATTTTCGGAATTGTCTGTCTGCTTGTGAACATTTGTTGATTGAAAAAGACAACAAGCAAAATGAATAAAATTTTTAATATGATCTTTACGACGATTATTAATTTTAATTAATTTTTAAACCAAATCCAATAAACCGAAGCTTGTCTTTATGCCTTTTCGTGTTTATATTAAAATGATAACTCTCAAGTACAACAAGCAGGGTAAGCGAAACTTTTAAGTGCTCAGGAAAAAGTATAAAAACACTTCGCACCTTTTTTTTTTTTAAAGAAAGCCAAGACCATTCATTATAAATGGAATAGGCAAACTTGTAGATAGAAATCTTTCATAAGAATAATAGAGCTTATAATCCTTATTAATAAAGTCATAATGCTTAAATTTCATGTGTTTGAAGGGTATCATAGATTGGACACGAACTTATACAATCGTCCGGTATCAATATGTATATTCGCAATTAATCATTTATTAATATTTCTCAACTTAAATATTACTTAACGCAATTCTTTTATTAGATCTTAATTATGTGCGTTTGTTTCTTCAATGCGTTCTATAAATTAAGGAAGTACAAACGGTTATGTTTCTTTTTTTTCCAAATATGTACTCGTATGCTTTACGATATATTCACTTTAATAATTTTTAAGTTAAAATGAAAATTTTATTCAGAATTAATTGCATAATCACTATAATGCATCAGTGTAAAAATTAAGCTTAAACCCCCAAAACTAAGCAAAAAAAATCCCTTTTTGTTTGCATATATTTTAATTTTAATTTAGATAAAGTTTTTCTAATTTCTTTAATTTAGTAGACGAAATTGCAAAAGAGAAAGCATTAGTTCATTTCTGTGTTTTCGCTTTTCTATGCAATAGAAGTTGCTTCTTTTTTTAAATAGAAAATTAGAATATATGATGAATGCAAAGATTGCAAAACTGAAAATTGCATATAAAACAATCTTAACATTTGTCAATTGAAAACTTTGCATTTCACCAGCTGTAAAAATATTTACATATCATACTGCTATGGAACTTACAGGGTTTCTTTTGCTGTCATAGCAACTTCCATTAATCCTTTGTTTTCAAAGTCACCAACAGATTATCTTAATCTGCTGCTCGCACGAATGCTAAAAGCAAACAAACAGATGTGTACTAATATATTCAAAATTATTCATACTAATAGAATTCACTTTTAGAATAAGTGGAGGAAACACTGACTTTTCACATTGCTTTTTTTCTGATGTTGTTGTGTACCTCAAATTTACTCGGATTGTCTACGGTAGAATATATTACATTTACAAGTTACTAAATTAATCCAACAAACTAAATGATGTGTACTTGCATTTGAAAACCAGAAGTGTAATTAATTAATTTTAATATGATACTTGTAAAATGATTTGCAACAATTTAATTTTGGAACTCATTGCAGATTTTGAAGTTCGAAAATGGATGTGACGTCACAACAGAGCTTAAGACAACTTGCAGTTGGATATTAGATGTCATGAGCAGTTACGTTTGACATACGATTGTCGAGAATTGACTCCGTTCTAGCTTTTTAAGCTTTCACTTGAAATTGAACTACACTGCATTTGGATTAAAAGTATGAAACTGACAATGAGATTCTTCATATTATTATTTCTAATTAATAATCTTATTAGAGTCGCAGCAATTTTGTACTCTTTGACGAATGAACAATTACTGTCCGGTTGCCAAAGTTTTTTTTCTTCTTTTTTTTTGCGATTTCCCGCCCAATTTGGCAATCCTGATAATTTTTATTGCAAACATTAAAGTTGTTTGTTCTCATTCGCAGTAGCCATCAAAGGTCATAAACTTTTGGAGAGTTTTCAGATGGTGGGCAAGATTTTATCATGCTTGGCGAGAAACTGGACACTAATTTTATGCCTTACTGCATTAGTAATTGCTATCCCTTTGCCTTTTTGTAAAATTATGTAGGCAAGAATGGGACAGTAAAAAAGAAAACTTACAAATGGCATCCAAATGTTCTTGAAAATTGACAGTCTTTCGTCACAATATTATTAAACATTATTTTGATTTTTCTTTGATAACTAAATTAGTTTTGACAACAAATTTAATTTTCTATAAGTATAGGAAATCATATTATAAACTAAGCTTGGAATAGCAATGCTAGATCTGAAAATGAACAGTGCTATTTTAAGCACTTTCGCAGATGATACTATGTTTGCCATTTACATAACTCAATTTGATAAAAATATGAAAAAAACACTTATTTAATCAAAATACATGTATAGTAAATGTCTTGAAAGAAACATGCTCTAATATTTTTTTAATTTATAAAACTAAAAATAAATAAATAAATATAACATATTAATTCTTGTATTTTGATCAGTATTGAAATATCTTAAAAATAACAAGTATACATATTATCTCTGAATAATGTTTATCCGTTGAAGGCGACTACCTTTACTTGTTTAATTTTATAACAAACATAAAATTAACGATTAATAAATTGAATTAACAATTTTAATCGTTAATTCAGCTATAATTAAGACATTTTCCGTTATGAACATGAATTTCGCTGATAATAGTATGCTTGAAAATTTGATTTCAATTTGAATTTTTTGAAAAATTAGAAGATAAATGAAGCGTAAATGATTTTTTAAAGACGAAGCTTAATGTGAGTGGAAAGAAAATTTTAAAATATTATTTTGTAATTTGAAAATATACTGAGCATTTTCGAAACGACATGTTACTGTTTGGTCACAGATTCAGACTTTTTAATTTGTCTACAACAGGAAATATAAAATATGGAAATTCATATACGCTTCAATTATAAAAAAACTGAATTCCAGTAAATAAATCTTTCAATACTGTTGACTCAAGTTAATAAATAATGAAATAGTATTTTAACTTGAAACTATTAAGACCAATTAAAATAAATGCATTTATATAGACAATTAGAAATGTATTTTTTAATGCTAAAAGTAAGATATAAAAGGAAATTTTTTAAAAGTGAGAACAACAACAGCTAATCTTGTACTTCGGAATAATTTTATTAATATTATTTTAACTATCTTTATAATAATTTGGTTAAGCTATGAACTATTATAACTAATTTATAGAACTAAGAAAAATTCTTGCCTATCTTTTCACATCTGCAATAAGATAAATATAAACTGCATTGTCTTGCTAAGTTATCTAAATGATATTTCTTTTGCAGATTTTATTTGTGACGCTGCTATTTATAATAAAAATAGCTGTCTTCTGCCTTTTGAATTTTCCTCAACAACAACAACAACAAAAAAAAAAGGTAAGAAATATATAAATGAATGATTCATCTTTACGAGATCTGTACATGCCAGCCAGTTGTGCATATAACTCTGTTGACTCCGCCTTTTTCATTTCGATCCGTTTACTCAGACCACGCCTCTAGTAGAGCTGCGGAGTGATGATACAACTTCCTCATCCCTTTCCGTCTGCTGCGGAAATGAATTTCTCCCCGCTAAGAGCATCCTTGGAAGAGAGACAGTTTTACAGAATAAGCAAATAGCAAACTTCGTCTGATTCTATTCAATGTGTAATTTAAAGCAAGCGTTTGGATTTTTTTTCTTTTGCTTGAGATAAAGAGCTATAGATTTATATATATAAAAAAAACTTTCTTAAATTATTATATATTAGCCGCCTTTGGCGACCAGCCAGTTCACCAGTATTACCGCTCGCTACAATTTTCAATTAAATATTTTAAGTAACTTGTCTCTTAATAGATTCTCAAACAAAACATTTTTAATCTTCAAATTTTGATAGTCATACCAAACTTATACTGTTATTTAGATCGTTTC
>JAPMOR010082518.1:27934-72204 GCA_026543865.1 Argiope aurantia | reverse complement strand
TTTTTTTCCTTATATCTTTTTTTAGTAGCTTAGTGTGTATGGTTATTCGAATTAAAATATGACCCAAAGAAGGCAAGCATAATACTTTTTATGAACTTTTAAAGAACAGCTGATGAATGAAATAAAATTCTTGAGAAATAAACTTTCTTTTGCTCACAAGAAAATGATGACCTACATGTATCATCCTCTCCACGGAAATAGAACTATTTAAATAAAAGTATAAAATTCAGGGTTTACTTTCAAAAATTTCATTTGAGCTACGTTAATACAGATACTCGAATAATACTGCAAATACTGCAATATTCAACTTAATAAATATACTCCGATGAAGTGCAACATGTTTCGATTAGAAGGCATGGAAATATTATCAAAATAAAATAATTTTTGAGGTTACTTCAAATAATTTTTTTTTCGAATTTTATAATTTAAGCCAACATTAGGTGTCAAACGATACATCCCATCTGCCAATGCTAAGTCTGAACGTTTATCTTGGGAGTACAATAAAATAATAATAATTTGGAGTTTGAAATTATCTATTTTTGCATAAATAAAAGAATGTAATACACTATTAAATATTTTTGAATAACAAATTCTTACAGGGATAATATATTCATTGAAATTGGAACAGACTTTTAATGTTTCATCTATTTTTTTCAGATAATTTTTTTAATTTGTGACTTAAGTATTTCCAGAAAACTAAATTTGATTATTTCAGATCTAATAATATGCTAACGAAATTTATCTTTCTAATAAAAAAATAAAATTTAGGACTTTTGGTTAAATCCTGAAAAAAATTATACCTCTCTTCCTGAATTTTTTTGATATAAAAGTATAAGATATTCTGCATATGTTACACTCTTCTTTATCTAAACACTATATTTGATATAATTTTCCAATAATAGAATTTTAAAGCTTTCACATGGCAATGTTACAATTCTTAGACTTAATTCTGTGGACAAGGTCATTTTACGAAAGCATGAAAAATTTTAGCTGATTCTTATGAGTAGATTTTCCGTTACACATTGCATTTTCTGTCATGCCAAAAGAATGGTACTTTAAGTAGTACCCTCATAAACTTTAAATTTTAAATAGCCTTTAATCTGACATTCAAGTGGAACTGATGATGCAATTCTGGAATCAATTATAGCGCTCCAAATTGTTGCAATGAAATAATGTACAGAAAAATCCAGCAGTGAAAAATATAGTGAATCAAAGCAAAAAAAAAGTGATTTTTCTCAGATTAATATTTTATTAATAATGCCACATTGAAAAGAGGCACTCGCCTATCCATGGCCAAATGGTCATGGCACTGATCTCATACTCAAGGGATCGCAAGTTCGAATCCCGCTAGAGACTATTCGATTCACAGTTTGTGTAAATATTTGATTCCTTGCTTTTACGTTATCCTTTGTTTCATGTTCCAGAAGAATCTGGACCTTTCTATAGTTCACAAGATAAGTGTTCCGGACTTCTTTTACTTTCCCTGCAGTCTATCAGTCAAAAAAGCAGTCTATCAGTTTAAAAGCAGTCTATCAGTCACTGTGTTCAGAGTTGAGTTAATAAATTGGTTTAGCTCTACTTCTTGTGTGTGTCATTGAGTTCCACACTAGAGTACCTTCGTAACAATATCTGCAACTATTATTTCCATCTATGAGTCTCTATTCTTATATCAAAATTAATTTTGTTCATTCACTGTCTAAACTTTAGGAAAGAAATTTTCAGAAAATGAATTGAACATTTTTTTCCTGGAATATCTGAGATTAGCTATATTACTGTCAGATTACGCAATCAAATGTTTACGACCAGTTTAAGAAAGTTATGTCTAATACTAAAACTCAGAAGACGCACAAAAAATTTATATTAAATAACAGTGGAATTAGAAAATTAAATAATATTTGTTTCAAACATCAAAATATTTTAACTAAGTAGATGGATTAAATAAAGAGCATTAACGACACATTCTTAGATTATTATTATTTTTGGTTTGATGAGGGCAAGAGAAAGGAAAAGGAGTTGAGAAAACATCCCCAAATATATATTTCACAATAATGAATTCGAATCTTCAGTATGCAATTTCAAATTCAGTGCAAATTTTAATATTAAATAAAAGCCAACAAATTCTCAACATATATGACAAGAAATATCTCTGAAATAACTCTTACACTTCTTTTATGAACTTCGCACGCATGCTTTCTGCAAAAAATGCGTTCTTAGCATACCCATTACAATCAATCAATGACAAACCGCTTTGATTTGCCACATATATGAATATTAATTCTTGAAAAAAATTGCGGTGGAAAAAAATTGGTGTCCGTGATTTGTTTTGCTTTAGTTATCTTGAGCTTCTGCGTTTTGTTTTGCTTTAGTTATCTTGAGCTTCTGCGTTTTGTTTTGCTTCAGTTATCTTGAGCTTCTGCGTTTTGTTTTGCTTTAGTTATCTTGAGCTTCTGCGTTTTGTTGTGCTTTAGTTATCTTGAGCTTCTGCGTTTTGTTGTGCTTTAATTATCTTGTATGTCCGCGTTTTGTTTTGCTTTAATTATCTTGTACGTCCGCGTTTTGTTTTGAGTTAGTTATCCTGTGCGTTCATGTTTTGCATTAGTTACCTTTTAACTGAAGCAAGGAATTATAAATGCAGTCATTAGTCTATATGGTAAAATCTAATTGGATTAAAACTGTTGAGACATTCGCTTTCTTTCCCTATACGGGAAAACAAAAGATTAAAGGCTAATTGGTTCTCCTTCTCATGAAAATAGATATTTAAATAAAAGATTAAAATGTCGGATTTTCTTTCCTAAATCCTTTACTTATGCTAATTTAGAACAGAAATTTTATTTTACTTACCAATAGTGATCTTCGCAATAAGATCACTCTGATGATGTGTGGAAAATTTCGGTTAGATTGGTCTGATCTAACCGACAAATCACGGACACCAATTTTTTTCCACCGCAATTTTTTTCAAGAATTAATATTCATATTTGTGGCAAATTAAAGCGCTTCGTCCTTGATTGATTGCAATAGGTATGTTGAGACCGCATTGTTTGCAGAAAGCATGCGTACGAGTACATAAAAGAAGTGTAAGAGGCATTTTAGAGATATTTCTAGTCATATATGTTGAGAAAGATCCGCGTCTTATGAAAATTTTTATTTATTAATGTGATTTTTAAAGCTGCTTTAAAATTAATTTCTTCTGATTTCATTATTTTAAAACAAGATATCTCATCTGCAATGGTTATTTCTAAACATCAAAATCGTCGCAGTAAATCTGAAATTGAAAATCATATTATAATGATACAAATGCAATAATATAATTTTTGATTCTGGAAATTTTTCAAAACAGTTTATTTGTTTCGAAAATATTTCATTTTAGTCAAGAAGGTCTAAATTTCAGAGATTCGTCAAAATCTAAAATTCAGATTTTTGACGATTACAATGCATTTAACGATTGTATTTCTCATACCGAACAGTTCGCTGCTTGTTATTTTTAAGAAAATTATAAAGAAAAGGTGCAGTTTTTTAAACATCTTAATGCTTAAAAATTTATGTATGTGAAAAAATAAAACCACCCGCTTTTATTATGGCATCACACATCGTACAATCATTAAAAAGTACAATTAAAGATATTATCGTATTTATAAATATTTTTGAATTAAAAATTCTATAAGAAGTCGTCTGTATCACAAAATTAGAAGAAGTGTAAAAATTTTTAATCTCAAAATTAATATTGTTCAAGGAATTTTAAATTTACAGTAGAAGAATTTCCGGGAAACCAAATTTCATTAGTACAGTTTTCATGGTTTAGTAGTAATGCGCTAACAAGTTTTGCCTACCTAAATTTAAAATAAAATTTAGCACTTTTGTTTATATCATGAAAAATAATATAGTTATTGGTCTGAAATTTTTTCCAAATAAATATAAGATACTCTACTTATTTTACTTTGAAACAGAAAGATATTTTACACATATTTATGAACAAAAAGTAACATTTAATATATAACGTACAAACGTTTTACACAATGAAAGTTTAATCATTTTTAAATGACAATGCATCAAAATTTGGAGACGTCATTTTATGAGGACATGAAAAAAATTCATCTGATTCCTACGAATAGTCTTTTTGTTTCAATAAATTTTCTGTAATTGCTTTAAAAAGATGAGCTTTAATGGAACTCTCACAACCTCGAAGTTATCAATAGCTTTTTATAAAAACTCAAATATTGTCGATGATGTATTTTTGGTATGGATTAATATAGAATATTCTTATATTAAAAGCTGCTGTAATATAAGAACCTGAGGAAAATTTCGGTGGCGAATAAAAGTATCAGAACAAAATTAAGAATGCATTAACAGTAAAAATATTTCATTAATATTTGTTACTCTTCATTCTAGCTGAGATTATATATCCTCGAATAAAAAGCTCAAATTCTTTCTCTTTGATTTTCTGAAAGTCATAAGCAGAATACGCACTCCAAGAAACATTTTTCCGACCTCCTACTGGTGTAGTGTTGAAGTATGGAGAGGCAAGGGTCCAAGTTCAGGTGTCACCCTTGTCATCTGACCATGGTTCAAAAGTACTTCCTAGAATAGCCCTAGTGTTGCTTTAAAACGGGTCGTTAATATAACTAAAACTAAACTAAACTAAAAAACATTTTCAATGAAAGAATTAGATCTTTTTTGGTACATCTTATGCTTATACTACCACAGTGTAGATATTCAAATTTTAGTGACCAGCTTAACATTGTTCAGTTTAACACGAAATCTCGGAAGACAATCAAAAATTCAATTTAAATTGCAATACAATAAGAAAATTTAAATTATCTACACTTACTATTATCAGAATATTATAACTAAATAGATACTTTAAATAAATAACAACAATGATGTGCAATAGAAATCAATGCCTGTGTTGCACACCTTTGAAAAATTTGTTGATGTTCAAAAATTTAACTTCCACGAGTTTGTATTTTGTTGCTGACTGTGTCTGTTGACTCCAATTATAAAAAGAACCTGCAAATTCAGTCATAATACTCTTTTGAGTTTTTGACGCCATCAGTTGAATCGAATAAAATTGTTGAGAAATTTTTACCCTATAAGAAACCCAAGAATAGTGACTAGATGTTTCAGCCAACTTGCCATGAAAATACGAATTTTTGAATAGAATTCTGTGTTTTATTCCAAAATCTTTGGATTATGCATTATTTGTTCCATTCCACTCTGTCATCGCTTCTCACACAGTTGAAAAAAAAGTATTATTAGGAAGAATTAAATATAGTGAATCAGAAACTTGCAGCAAAAGTATTTCAGGGGTAACAAATTTCATTAGTTCAGTTTTAATAATTTCGAAGTCGTGAGTTAACAAAGTTTTGCCTTCATTTGCCTTAATATAAAAGTATGGTATTTAAGCTACACTTTGAAAAATAAAACCTGGCCTGTATTTTTCGATAAATAAATATAAAAAAATTCTATATATTTTACACTCGTACACAGCTTTCTATAAAATTATATGCATTAAGTACTATTTTATATGAAATAAACCTTTACAAAATTAAAGTTTAAAGACGTTTAAATTGCCATACCTTAAAATCTGACCATAAACCAATTAACAAGATCATTTTAAAGGGAAATGAAAAATATCAAATCTTTTCTATGAGTAGTGTTACCTAAAATGTTTATAAATGGATGTATTTTGGAGCACCCCTCCTTCCACTCTCTCCAAATTGCACATAACATTTTTATTTAAGATCTCATTTGATATTGATGTTGGGTTTTCGTATGTTTTATTATTATGCACGTCCTTAAAACACAAAAATATGCAAAAAAAATATTGCGATATCAAAATATATAAAATCGAAGCAACGCTTACCAGTGCAATAACATTTTATAAAAATCTAGCTCCAAGTCTATATCCTTGAAGAAAGATTTAAAAAAAAATCTTGGTTTTATATTAAATGTTACTTAGAGAGTAAGCCACCCAAGGGAAAATTTCAAACAGAAGTAAATAATTTTTACGGAATGATTTACACTATGCAAAGAAGACATTCATATTTTAGCGATCATATTATCAATGTTCTATGAAAAAACTAAATTTCTGAAAACACGCCTATTGTATACGCAAAGGCATGAGAAAAGTTAAATTATCTTTGCTGTCTAATATCACAGTATTATAATTAAGTAAATAGAAAAAAATCGATCAAAATATCGTTTGTGCCGGAAAGTAAATGAGTTTGAGAAACAGAAGAAATAATTATGTGTCACAAGTATGATTCCGAATCCAAAAAAGCATTTAACATTACGCAAAATAGAATAAAGTCTCAACAATGACTCGTACAAAAAAAAGTTTCGAAAATTGTTAAATGCTACTTTTTGTTTCTTGTGCTCACGCTTTGCCAAAGCAAAATCAGGGCAGTTCCAAAACAGAGTTCGAACAAAAACCACCCAAAAAGGCGCGTATCGTTCTCTTAAATTTATGAATGCAAAATTTTGAAAATATTGTTGGTATTGAAAAATGTGTGTCCTTCCTCATTATTTAGTTGTTTCGGGTATTTAATTATTCCGTTTAAATCAAGACCCAATAACTGCAAACATAATATTGTTTCAAACTTTTAACAAACAGCAGATGAATGGAATTTCTTAAATAAAATATTTGAGAAATTCAATTTCTTTCTCCTACCAGATAAAGATGAACTACATACAACATCCTTCTTATGAAAAGAGAAATGTTTAAAAAATCAGGGGGCTCTTTCAGAAACTTTGGTTTGAGCTACATTAGTATAGATATTTGAATTGTACTTGAGAATACTTCAACGTTCTTCCTAATACAACCATTCTGATAAGCGTGACATGCTTCGATTAGAAGACATGGAAATCGTGAAAAACAAAAACTCTCAAAACGTTTCACAAATACACGTTAAATCACAAAGGTATGATAAAATTTTAATAATGTTCGCTTTCGAATATCAGATTATTGTAATTAAATTAACAGACAAAATGTATATAATGTATATCATTAATAACATGTTCTTAGATTTTCTTCAAAATACTCCCCGTCATCTGACCGCTATTCAAAATTGCTAGGTATATACTAAAATAGCCCTGGTGTCATTTTAAAACGGAAAGTTAATATAGCTGTGTAGAACTGAAAAAAGTTTTTTTTCTTCGCTTTCTAATATAAAATATTGTAATTAAGTGAATAGACAAAATCTATATCCTTAATGACAGGTGATTAGAGTTTCATTTTTTAATTCCTAGAATCTTTGCGATAAAAAATTAACTGAGTTTGAGTAAAATAAGAAAGAATTATATTTCATCTGATTGATTTTTAGTCCAATGGAGCATGAAACATTATGCATTAAATATTAATAACTCAACTGTGACTGTTAAAAAAAAAGAAAGTTATGAAAATGATTAAACTACGATTTCAGTCATTAAATCACATTCATATTTCACATATTTTGGTTTTTCATTTATAAAATTAACATATACTGATAGTCTACTACTTGATGAAAAGGATTTAATACTTGACGGGTACGTACGCTTCAGAATTTAAATTTGAGATCAAAATTGGTGGAATCTACCTCTTTTCGCTTTGTAGTTATCTTGTTAATTTGTTAAGAATGAAATTTGTTTACAATTTGATAGAAATCAAATACTAAATTCCATCCGTATAGTTGAAGCACTTTTGAGTTTTCGAGTATCAATTGCCATTCATTAAATTTTTAGTTCTACTGTTTTAAAGAACGCATTAATTCCTTTCGAAGGATAAATTTTATGAATACTGAAAGATGTCAGAATAAAGCTGAGTGGCTGTTTCCCTTTTAATACGAGACTTTATTGAGATCCATCAACATTTTTAAAGAATAGCACATTTTTGAGACTTAGTTTAAAATAAAAAGCACATTATAAAATATACAAAGACAGAATATAGTAACAGTCACAAGATTCGAGACATAGATTTTTAACGAGACTCGTAATTTTAGAATGCTTCGACTTCAAAAAATAAGTTTTCGACAATATGTGTCACTTATTGCAAACTCGATACCTTACAGGCGCTTGCGCAACTCGGAAGAAATTTAGTATTTCACAGCTATCAAACATCGTCGAAAATTAAAATAATTCGCACATGCGTCGTAAAAGCAGCGCTTTTCTAACGTATCCATGTAGCAAAAACCAATGACAATGCGCTCACTTCACATTTATAAATATAAATTCTTGAAAAACTTGTTGCTGTTGAAATTTTTGCTTCCTTGCATTTGTTTGGTTTTGTTTTTGTTTTTGTGTGTGAATGCTGATTCCAATTGTGACAGCAACCTGCAAATGCAGACATAATACTCTTTTGAGCTTTTCTTGCCTAGCAACTGAATAGAATAAATCTGTTGAGAAATTAAATAATTTTTCCTGCGGTAAACTCAAACGTAATAGCCAGAAGTTTCATACCAACTGCTACAAAAGTATAAATATTTCAATAAAAACATTAAAATTAAGTGATTTCCCCCAAAATCATTGGATTATGCAGTCTTAGATCAGTTCTGCCCTGGTATTTTTTCTCACACTATTGTTAAAATGGTATCATGGTCGAAAAAATGAAATATTTTGGAATAAGAAACTTACAGCTGAAGTATTTCTGGGAAATCAAATTTCATTATATCAGTTTTAATTTTTCCGATGTCATGAGCTAACAAAGTTTGCTTTGATAATATTAAAATAAATATTTGAACTTTTATATACATTATAAAAAAGAATATAACAAAAGATCTGAATTTTTTCATGACAAATATATAGTACACTGTTCGAGTATCCGGTCTAATGTGGCGGAAGGGCAGGCCGGATAATGAAAAAGCCGCATAGACCGGAGCTCCATGTACTCATTTCTATGCCCACCAATACCAGAAAACAAAGCTTTTATATGCAACACAACACACTTATCAATTTCTGCGCTTTTGTTTCCAATCCCCCAATGAACTTTTCCCAACTCCTAAGTCCGAAAGTTATATTTTTTGCTATTACACCAGAGTTTAGTCGTTGTATAGAGCGTAATTTCCACTACTTAGTTATTACAACTTTTTTTTATCATTATAAGCATATCCAAAGAACAATTAACGAATATTATACATACTATACAGTTATAATATGAAACAGCGACAACAATTGATGTTCGTTATAAACTAACGAAACAATGAGCTTCAAATGACCTGGAAATGTTTCCAATGCAACGCCTTGCCTTCCTCTTTTAATTATGATAAAAGAAAAATAGGTCGGAAAATGCGAAAGCCAGACAGACGTGAACCGGATATTCGGGAGTGTATTCCAGAATATTCAACACATTTTACCCTCATACACTTCGATATAATTATAAACAAAAAGTAGTAATTTATATGTAACATAATTTTACAAAATTAAAGCTTAAAGTTCTTTAAATGTCAATATATTAAAATTTGAACATGAACCAAGGAAAATATCATTTAATGGAACATGGAAAACAACATCACTTTCCTATGTGCAATGTTTCATAAAAAGATTATAAAATGATGCATTTCAGGTAACACAAACTATCTTCAAATTAAGACCTAATTTATTACTTATAATAATTTGTATTTTTTAAAATGATCATGCATCTTTCCATACATTATTATTGTTCACTTCGTTGTAACATAAGAATATGCCAAAAATTTATGAGGGTGCAGAAGGTATAAAATGAATGTAAGCTTAACGACGCAATAACATTTTATTAATGGTCCTTACTCTTAACTCTAGGACTGAGACTGTGTCCCTATAGCAAGAAAGAATTTATTTTTCTTACAAATAAAGCTCCCCCCCCCAAGGAAAATTTTCCTATACTATGAAAGTGCAGAGAATCAAATTTTAGCGATCATACCTTCAATGTGAATGCTCAATACCTGTGAAAACCACAACAACAACAGAAAAAACCTGCAAAAGCACCACAAATGTACGGTTAAACAGCGACATAATTAGAAAATTTGAATAATTTTTGCGTTCTATTATAAGAATATTGTAATTAAGTAAATAGACTAAATATCTATCATTCATGACATGTGCTTAGAATTTCTCGATCCGATTCATACAAGCATTGTGCCAGGAAGGTGAATAAGTTTGAGAAAGAGACGAAAGAATTATATGTCACAAGAATGAGTCCGACTCAGAAGAAGCATTTATCATTACAAAAAATATCATAGCATCCGAATAACAACTTTGACAAAAATAGTTCTGAAAAAAAAATTAATTGCTACATTTTACTTCGTGCGTGCACGCTTTGACAAAACAAAAACAACACATCTCAAAAAAATGCACGGGAAACTTATAACTCCACAGGGGCTTCTTTCTTTTATAATTAAGAATTAATTGTAAAAATTGCTGGTATCGAAAATCTATCTTCCGTACTCTTTATTTAGTTGTTTTGGGTGTTTTCTCATTCTAATTAAAACAAGAGTCAATAAATGTTAAAGTTTACTTGGATGTAATCCAGTGGAAAAGGTCATTTTACGTAGACATAAAAAATTTCAGCTATTTCTGTTGATTAGTTTTTCCGTGACACGTTACACTTTTTGTAATGCCGATAGAATGGTGGTATTCTCATAAACATCAAATTATTGGCAGCTTTTTATTTGAGATACAAGAGTAACTGATGATTCAATTCTGGTATCAATTATTATATTTCACATTGCTTTTGTTATCATACCAACTAAAGTAGGAATCTATAAATCGAGTCACGAGACTTTTTGATACAATTTGATTGATTAAAATTGTTGAGAAATTCGGTTTCTTCCCTCCATGACAAAACCGATGATCAAAAGCTAAATGTTTCATTTTCTCATGAAATTGGATATTTAAAAAAAAGATTAAAACCTAGGGTTTTCTTTCCAAAATCCCCTGGTTAATCAACTATTAAAATATACAGGGAGATTCAAAACTTATAGTTCAAATTTCTGGTGAGGTAGGGAATATCGCAGAAAATCGATTTCACATAAGTAAAGTATGTCTTCAAACTTCATCTGCATGCAAAAAATTGGACAAGCGAAGTAAATACAAGGAAACCGTGGTTACGAATGTTTCCTTTATTCCAACAAGGTAAAATACATTCGTTAACAGTTGAGGCTGCACAGTAGTGCTCAAAATTGCGACCATTTACACGAACATGAGGTTATTATCAAAAGCGCCTGGCATACCATGGACAATGCCTGCGCACATATGCGTCGAGATATATGGTATCAACATGCGGAACTCCTGACCATAGCACAAGTGTTGAGCATGATTACCTGAACAGAGCTCAATGGATCGACATAGGTGGGCCTGATTTATCACTCATGATATTCTTTTTCTGCTGGGCCGTGAGAGATCATCTGTACGAGACTCGAGTAGACAGTGAAATGGACCCTGTTGCACGAATAGTGGCAGCCACAGGTATTGTTCATGATATGTCAAGCGTTTTTGAAAATGTTCGGCAGTCAATGCAACGGGGCTGTGAATCCTGTTTTCATGTATATGGTCGCAGCTTTTAGCACCTACTGTGAACTTGTACTTTACCTTGTTGGAATGAAAGTCACATTTGTCACCCGTTAACTGCACTGTTTCCTTGCGTTCACTTCACTTGCCCATTTTGCTCATGCTGATGACGTTTGCAGACATGCTTTCCGATACGTCAGAAATCGGTTTTCTGACTTATTCCCGACCTCTCCATGAAATTTGAAAGATAAGTTTTGAATCACACTGTATATTCCTATTTTACCGTAATAAGATCACTCTGTTGATGTACGAAAAGAATACCCTGAAATCGAAAAATAATTGTTGAGGACACATAACCGTGGGGGGGATATTATTTCTGCACGTTATTTTCTTAGTCCTTTTAAGATTAATTTCTGTCAGATTTTATAGTTTGAAATTAAGTTAAGTTTTGAAACAAGATGTATCATCTACCATGTTTATTTCTAAACACCAATATCAATCCTATTAAACCAATTAAACAACAAGAATTTAAAATCATATTAAAATGATACAAATGCAGCAATGTAATTTTTGATTCTGAAATGTTCTTAAAACAGTTTATTTGTTTCGAGAATATTTAATTTTAAAGATATTTTAATCAAGAAGGTCGGAAATGTGGAGATTCATAAAATTCTAAAATTCGGATTTTTCTCGATGAAAATGCAATGAGCAATTGCAATTCTTATATTTAAATGCTTTTTGCTCGTTGTTTTTATGGAAATTCTAAAACAAAAATCCTTTCCTCTTTTTTGATAAATTTTCATGTTTTGAATTTTATGTATGAGAAAAAATTAAAGCCTCTCACCTTTATTATCATATCGCTCATGAAAAAAAAAAATATAATAAAATATAATTAGAAAGAAGTTACAATTTTTATAACTATTTCTGATGTCAAAATTTCATAAGATTTGGTCTATATCTTGAAATTAGAACAAACTTTAATATTTTAACTGTCAACTTTTTTTTTTATCGAAAAGAATTCTAACTTTCCAATAGAAGTGCATCCAGGTAACCACTAGGCCAGTCCATATTTTCTGAGTTTTAATGGTTTCGTAGATATGTAACAAAGCGAAAAAAAAAAGAAAAAAAATTCGTAGGTATGCAACAAAGTGAGAAAAAATTTTGCCTTTTTAAAGTTAATACAAAATTTTGGACTTTTGTTTATATCATAGAAAATAATATGGTCTAATAATATGGTAAATAATTGGTGTGAAATTTTTTTTACTACGAAATATAAGATATTTTGCACATTTTGCATTCAAAAATACAGGTATTTTTCTCATATTAAAAAATATTTCAAATGTAATATAATTTTTATGAAATTATACTTTAAAGGCTTTAAAATGAGAATACACCAAAATGTGAACATACACCAATAACAAAGTGATTTGAGTTTTGAACAAGAAATATAATCTTATTCTTTTGATAAGTTTTTCCATTACGTAAATTTTTTTATAATGTCTATAAAATGGTGCATTTAATGGTATCGTCAAAATTACTTACAGAATAAAGCCTCCAAGACATTAAATGTTTTTCTAAATATTTTAAAATTATACTATGATAGCTTAGACATTCAGAGTTTAGCGATCATTTTATCTATGCTCTGTCTAAAACAGAAAAACACTCTCGAATATACGATAAATAACAATGAGATATGAAAATTTGAATAACATTGCATTTCTAGTGCCACATTATTGCTAATTGAGTAAATAGATTAAATGTGCATCATTAATGGCAGTTACTTATATTTTCTTAAGGATTCAAGCAATCTTAGCAGGAAGAAGGTAAATGAGTTTAGGCAAAAGAAGAAACAATTCTATTTCTCTTAAGTGATTCCATATTGAGGTACAACATTTAGAAATACGTAAAATGCAATTATATATCAACAACAACAACAAACGAAAAACGAAAATCATGAAATGCATTTTTTAACATATTTTCGAGCAAGTTTCGCTAAAGCGAAAAAAATTGTTGGTGTTGAACAATTTTCTTGAATACTCCCTTTTTAAGTATTTTTATATGCCCGGTTATTCCAATAAAAGAAAGAACGTAAACTGAAATCGTAAAACTGTTCTGAACTTTTACCGAACTAGAGATGAATAGAGAAATTAAGTTTATTTCCCCCATAATGTACCAATATTCAGATATTTCACCCACCCTCCTCCTTAGAAAGAAATTTTTCAATAAAATATTAAAAATCCTTGTTTTGTTCTAAAATCTTTGAATTCAGCTATGGCCTGGAACTAAATATATATCATTAATGATATGCGCTAAAGGATAATATTTGCTACAAGAAGGAGAATAAGTTTGAGCGGCAGACGAAATAATTTTATTTATAAAGAGCTTAATGCCCTGGCACTCTATGTACTCATTACTTTGACCACCAATACCAGAAAACAAAGTTTCTATATGCAACACAACACTTTTTTTTTCCGATTTCCAGCGATTTTTTTCCAGTACCCCTTTACTTTTACCAATTGCTAAGTCTAACATTTATATATTTTGCTATTACACCAGAGTTTAGTCGCTGCTTAAAGGGTAATTTCTACCCCAGCGACGTTACAACTTTTTTTTGTTTATCACCCATTTTGAAATCTTCACTCTGCTAAATTTAAAAAAAAAAACATTAAACATAATAAAAGAGCAATTTACCAATACAGTACTTTCTCTGCAAATTCAATCCAAAGCAGCGGCAAGAATTGATGTCCTTTATATGAACAACGACCTGTAATTTTGCTGTATTTCGCAGACGAAATATTTGATGATAGTAGTATATCCAATAAAACACCTTTCTTTCCTCATTTTTATATGATTAAAAAAATAGGCCATATAAAACGGAAGTCAGATAGACTAGAACCTGATATTCGGGTGTGTAGAATATTCTACACATTTCACACTCACACACTAAGATGTAATTATAAAAAAGTAGTACTTTATATGCATACAATTTTACAAAATTAAAGTTTAAAGTTCTTTAAATGTCAGTACATTAAAATTTGAACTTAAACCAAATAGCAAGATCATTGAATGGGGCATGAAAAACAACATATCATTCCTATGAGTAGTGTTTTTTTAAATGATTATAAAATGATGCATTTCTGATAGGCAAAACTATCTTCAAATAACGTATTTTTATTTAATAACTAATTTGATACTAATGATGATTTGTATTATTTAAAACTATGTAGTATTTTGCATACTTATTATTGTTGTTCATTTTGTAGTAATAAAAGAATATGCTAAAAACATCTTGGGTTGAAAAAATTTTAAATCAACGTAAGCTTACCGATACCATACCCTTTTATTAATGGTCCTTTCTCGGACTGAGTCTATGTCCCTATAGTAAGAAAAAAAATTCTAGCTGCCTCATTGAATTTCACTTACAAATTAAGCTTCGCACTAAAAGGAAAATTTCCTATACTATGTAAGTGCGTACAGGGGCATTTTAGCGATCACACCTTCAATGTGAATGCTCAATACATGTGAAAAAAACTGCAAATGAATCAGACAGAGACGAAAGAATTATATGTGACAGGAATGATTCCGATACCAAGGAAGCACTTAAAATTACGCGAAATGTAAAAGCATCTGAATAATACCTGCAACAAAAAGGAAAGTTACGTAAAACAATTAAACACTGCTTTTTATTTTGAGTGAGCACGCTTTGTAAAAGCAGCGCTATTCCAAAAAAAGCACGAAACATCTATAAATGCAAAGGGACTTTTTTGTCTTATATTTAGGAATGCAAACTTTTGAAAAAATTGCTGGTATTGAAAAATTTGCTCCCTTATTTTATATTAATCAGATGTACCTTATTTTAAATTAATCAGAAAAATTAATCAGATGTACTCGATGAAAAAGTTCGTTTCACGCAGACAGAGAAAATTTCAGACATTTCTTATGAGCAGTTTTTCCGTTACACATTACAATTTCTGTAATGCCGATTAAACGGTGGTAAACTCAGAAACTTCACATTTTCGGCAGCTCTTTATCTGAGACTAAAGTGTAACGGATGAGGGAATATATGCGTCAATTATTATATTCCACATTTCTGCAATGAAACAATATGAAAAATCTCCAATGGCGACAGAAAAATACCACATCAATGCATTAATATTTTATTAAAATCTACTACTCTTGTTTCTTACAGTGAGTCTCTGCTCTCATAACAATTAAAACTGTTTTTAGTTCAATCGCCAAATGCCTTTTAAGATTTCGGAGAGCAATTTTCAGTAAAATGATTAAACAATGCTTTTGAAAATCATCATAAGTTTACGTTGCCAGATTAGAAATCAAAATTTGGCGATCAGTTAAAAAAAAGTACAATCTAATGATAAGTGTGATCTAAAGAAGCCAAACAGCTTCTCTCCCTTTTGCTACATTTATGATTATAAATTCATGAAAAAATTGTTGGTGTTGAAAAATTGGCGTCCTTGTTTTGTTTTGCTCTCGTTATCTACACCATGTGTCGTGGCGCAGCATAAGGAAATCTGACTCTTATCCCATAAAACTCCGATCCAATCCAATGCTTTCGTTATCTTGCGCGCCTATGTTTTGTTTTGTTTTAAATATCATACCAACTAATGCAAGAATCTATAAATGCACTCATAAGGCATTTTGATACAACTTAAATGGATTAAAATTTTTGAAAAATTCGGTCTTTCATTCAATGATAAAAACAATAATCAAAAGGTCCGTGGTGGTCTGTTGGTAAGGTCTGAACTTCGGAGCTGGAAGGTTTCAGGTTCGGGACCCGATTCCACCGAAGAACCGTCGTGAAAGCGGTTTTGGCGCATGTCAGATTCGTCGGGGCCAAACGTCCTCCCGCTGATGTGGTGTGGAAATTTTGGTAGGGAGTACGAACTCAGATCTCGATCTCGTCATATGACCGCATCTAATCTAACCGAAACAAAATTCAGGTTTTACGAAATAAAATACTTCGTAACATTATCAATTATTCCTGATTTATCCGGAATGGTGTTTTGTTCATTGATCATTAAGACTCCAAAGTTCGATGATTTTTTCGAAGAACATTCAAGAAATTTTTTCATTTAATTCAAAATTAATGAAAATCCCACATTCAAGGGAAAAATTGCGCCCAATGCAATGGAAATTATGCATTTCCACTACTAAACGAGCTTTGTCACTTAAATCTCCAAAGCTGCTTCCGCAATTTAAATTGCATCTAAACAATTGCTTCAATCTGCATTTTAAGATCATACCAACAATCCTTTTTTCTATCAAACTGACTCACCAAAGGTACATTACTTCTGTTTTTCCCTCCGCTACTAAATACCTCAAACTAAATGGAAGGTTCTATGGGCTATGGCTTTCATACAACAAATTTAAGCTAAATGTGCAATTTTCAATTCTAGAAAAATCTCAACAAATTCCTCTTGTTTAGAGAATACTTTATTTTCAGGGCATTTTAGTGGCGAAGGTCTGAAATTCGAAAATTTGTCAAAATATAAAATTTGTTTTTTTTTCAATTATAATTGAAAAAATATTGCAGTTCTTCTATTTTAAAATTTGTGTTTTTATGTAAATTATGAAAAATGCAGCATTTTTCAATGTTTTGATGCATAAAAGATTTTATATGTGGAAAAAAACTTTAATACAGCATAGCTCTTCCTACAATGATAGAAAGTATCATTAGAAAGAAATATCATATTCTAAAATATTTTAGAGTTTAAAAATTCATAAGTAGTTTAAGTTTATATCAGGAAATTACAACAAACCTGAAATTTATGATAGTCAACATCTATTTTTCTTAAGGAATTTCAAACATCTTAAACAGCAAGGAATTTCAAACATCTTAAACAGCAAGGAATTTCAAACATCATTTTTCGAACATCATATCAATGTTCTGTCTGAAATGAAAGCTCTCAAATCACTTTTCAAAATTACGTTAAATAACTATGAGATTTAATGATCTATTTTATTATCAGAATAATGTAATTAAATAATAGAAAAAAATATGCATCTTAAATGTCAGGGGCTTTGGATATATTTGTTTGATTCAAGCAATCGGTTCTGCTGGAATGAGAATAAGCTTGAGTGACAGAAGAAAGTGTTATATTTCTCAAGAGCGATTCCGAATTCAGGTGGAATATTTAGCATTACCAAAAAAGTAATAACATCTCAAAAATAATTTAGACTAGTTCTGAAAAACAATAATGGATTCTTTTTCTATATACTTTCTAAGAGAAACTTCTATTTCTGAAAGTCCTTTCGGTTTTGTTATGATTGCAAGTTGTTGAAAAAAAATTGGTGGCGTTGAAAACTATTCTACCATGCTCATTTTTTTAAGTAATTTTATTTGTCTGATCGTTCCAATACGAACAAGAATATAATAATATAAATAAAATCATAAAATTCTTTTGAAATGTTAAAGAATAAGATGAGATTAAAATTAAAATGTTAGTAATTAAGTTTTTTTCGACACAAAATATCAATTTTCAAATATTTCACTCTCGTCCCACCCCTTAAAATAAATTTTTTAAGTAAAAGATGAAAATAATAATGTTTTTGTTTAAAAAAATTTCAATTGTGATATGTTTGCGCGGAATTAAATATATAACATTAATGACATGCCTTTAGAGTTTTAAAAAAATTGATTAAAGCAATCTAAATAAAATCATAGGGAATCTACAGGAAGGGGATCTTTGCTACAGAAACTAATATATAATTGATTTGTAAATGGAGTAGAAAAAAGATTGCTTATATAGTATCAAATCAATTAAAAATAAATAATTATAAATTTTCTAATTACTGAAATATATCAGAATAAAGCTGAGTGGCTACATTTCTTTTAATATAAACCATTGTTGAGATCCATGAACTTTTTAAAACAATGGTAAATTTCTAGAATTAACATAAAATAACAATTTTATTTTTACACTATCGATATGAGGTACACAGAGACAAAATATTGTAACTGTTAGAATTCGAGATCTAGATTTTGATGAGTCTCTTCTTTTAGAACTCTCTGACTTCAAAAAATAAATTTCTGACAATATGTGTCTCTATTTGTTAACTCGATAACTTAAAAGTGCTTCCACTATTTAGTACAAATTCATTAATTCACAGCAATCAAATTTTGATATAATTTCAAACACTTTGAGCACGCTTCGCATAAGCAGTGCTTTTTTAATAGATTCATGTAGCATAACCAATAAGCAGGTACCTACTTCTCTCACATTTATAAATATAGATTCTTGAAAATCCTGTTGGTGCTGGAAAATTTCCTTCCAACCATTTCTTTTATTTTTCTTCTGTCATTGTGCCTTTTTGCTCATTACAATTAAGACAACAACCTGAAAATTCAGTCATGATACCCTTTTGAACTTTTGACTATTAGACCTGAACAGTTTTGTTAAAAATTCAAATACTTACCCTAACAAAAAACGCAAGTTTAATGGACACATGTTTCATACCAACTGTCACGAAAATATAAATATTTGAATGAAAGATAAAAATTTAGATATTTTCCCAAAATCTTTGAATTATGCATTCTTAATTCTGTTCCACCGTTGTATCGTTTCTGACACTGTTATTAAAAGGGTATCATTCGAAAGCATGGAATATTTTTAAATAAAAAACTTTCAATAGAAGTATTTCCGTGAAATCAAACTTCATTATATCAGTAGTAATTTTTTCGAAGTCATGAGTTTACAAAGTAAGACTTCATAATACTAAGATAAAACTTTATTTACATTATGAAAACTAATAGAACTATACACCAGAATTTTTTCATATACACACTGGAGTAAGAGTATTCTGCTTAATGTGTCGAAAGTGCATGCCGGACAAAAAAAAATCCTGATAGGCCTAACTTTGTACTCATTTGTTTGCTCACCAACACCAGAAGACAAAGGTTTTATATGTAACAGAACACTTATTAATTTCTACGCAATTTCTTTCCTATTCACCACTGTAATCTTCCCTACTCCTAATTCCGAAAGCTATAGTTTTTGCTATTTCACCAGAGTTTAGTCGCTATATAGCGCGTAATTTCTACACCACAGTCACAACTTTTTTTTTACGAATATTGTACGTACTGTGCAGTTATAATCTGAAACAACGGCAACAATTGATGTTCGTTACACAGTAACGAAACAATGAGCAACGAGCTGTTCTTTTAGTGTCACAACTTTTATTTCGCACACGACACGTTGGCAGATCGTAGCAGCACTGGCTTCAAATGCCTTGGCAATGTTTGCAAAGCAACGCCTTGCCTTTCTCACTTAGTTAAGATAAAAGAAAAATAGGCCAGATAATGCGGAAGTCAGTTACACGCGAACCGGAATTTCGGGTGTGTACTGTGGAATATTCTACACATTTTACACTCATACACTAAGATATAATTATGAAAAACAGTAATAATTTATATGTAACATAATTTTGAAAATTAAAGCTTAAGGCTCTTTCGATATCAATACATTAAAATCTGAACATAAATCAAATAACAATATCATTAAATGAGGCATGAAAAATAACATCTCATTCCTATGAGTAGAGTTTTCTAAAGAGATTATAAAATGACGCGTTTCTGATTGCCAAAACCAAATTACATATTTTTATTTAAGACATAATTTGTAATTAATAATAATTTGTCTTTTTTGAAATAATGATGCATTTTTGTATACACTACTATTTTTCACTTCGTTGTAATAGAAGAATATGCTGGGATCTTCTGAGGTTGCAAAAATATAAAATCAACAAAAGCATTATATTAATGGTTGCAAAAATATAAAATCAACTACATTATATTAATGGTCCTTATTCTTAACTCTAGGACTCAGTCTGTGTCCCTATAGCAAGAAAGAAAAACTTTATTTCGAACTGCCTAATTGAATTTTACTTACGAATAAAGCTCCCCTTCCCCTGGAAAATTTTCCTATTCTACGTAAGTCAATTTTATGAGCCAATAGTCACACTTTAGTGATCCTAATTTCAATGTGAATGCTTAATACCTGTGAAAAAAACGCAAATGCACCACAAATTTACGTTTAAACTGAGACATTATTAGAAAATTTGAATACCCTTTGCTTCCTATTATCCAAATATTGTAATTAAATAAATAGACTAAATATGTATCATTAATGACATGTGCACAGAATTTCAAGTGTCTATTCAGAAAATGGTTGTGACTGAAAAGGGAACGCGTTTGAAAGACGGACGAAACAATTATGTACATAAGAATGAGTCCGAATCCCAAATTGAATTTAAAATTACGGAAAATGTAATAACATGTGAATAATAACTGTGACAAAATATCATGTTTTGAAAAAAAAATTAAAGGCTACATTTTACCTTGCGTACGCACATTTTGCACAAGCAAAAGCAGCGCTATTCCAAAACAATGTGTGATCGAAAATCTGTCTCCAATGGCGCTTTCTTCTCTTTTATTTATGAAAGTAACGTTTTGAAAAAAATGTTGGTATTGAAAAAATGAACTCCTTGCTCTATATTTAGTTGTTTCGGAAGTTTTGTCATCCCAGTTAAAAAAAGAGAGAAAAAATATAAAAGCTTATTTAGATGTAACCCGATGGAAAATGCCGTTTTACGCAAATTTCAGCTATTTCTTATGAATAGGTTTCCCGTTACCCATTACAATTTCTGTTAATGCCGATTGAACAGTGGTACCCTCATAAACCTCAAATCATCGACACATTTTTATTTCAAACACAAAGAGCAACTGATGATACAATTCTGGTATCAATTATTATATTCCATATTGCTATAATGAAATAATATGTAAAAAATTCATGCGGTACAGAAAAATATCAAATCAAAGCAAAAAATTCTATTATCAGCATTAATGCGTTATTAATAGATGCTACTCTTATCTCTTGCGGTGAGTGTCTGCTCTTAGAGCAAGTTAAAATGTTTCTAGTTTACACCTGAATGCCATTTAAGAGAAATTTTCATTTAAAGGATTAAACATTAACTTCGAAAAATATCACAAGTTTACACTGTCAAATTAGGCAATCAAATTTTAATGGTCAGTTTAATGTTGCAAGGTCTAATTCCAAAGTTCTGAAGACGCACCGCGAATTTATATTAAAACCAATGCGATCTGAACATTTAATTATCTTCTTTTAATTTATCTTTAATTTAATCATCTTTATCTTTAATTTAATCATCTTATATTTTATTAGTTTTAGTGTTATATTAACGTTTTGTTTTAAAGCAACATTAGGGCGATTTGGGGAAGGGCCTTGTGATTTGGAACCGCTATCAAATGAGGAGGACAACAAATTAGCTGGTATTTGTTCTCCAAACTTCCAAACTTCACCAGTGGGTGGTTTATGAAGGCAAACTTCGCAATAGAAAAAAGAACGAGCTGCGAAAAAAAAAAAAGACGCAAGAAAACTATATTTTACAATAGCGAATCCAAGTATATAAGTTGCAACTTTTAACATGAATTTAAAAACAACTACTTCTCTACAACTGCTATAAAATCTATGTTTCAAACGCAATTTAAACTTCTTTTTACGCATTCGTGTGCACGCTTTGTGACAGCAACGCGTTCTCAAAATAATTAAGCCTAAATCTTACAAACACTTTCCTTCCGTTTTCTTTTGCTACATTTATAATTATAAATTCTTGGAAAAATTGCTGGTGTTGAAAAATTGGGATTTTAGATTTGTTTTACTTCCTTTATATTGAACGCCCATGATTTGTTTTGTTTTAGTTATCATACCAACTAAAGCAAGAATCTATAAATCCAGTCATAAGACTTTTTGATACAACTTGAATGGATTAAAATTGTTGTGAAATTCGGTTTTTTCTCTCTAAGAAGAATCCAAATATCAAAGACTAAACGTTTCATTCTTTCATGAATTGGGGTATTTAATCAAAAGATTGAAATCTAGGATTTTCTTTACAAAATCTATTGGTTAAGCTACTGTTAGAAAATGCAGGTGGATTCAAAACTTATAGTTCAAATTTCGTGGAGAGGTAGGAAATACGTCAGGAAACCGATTTCACGTAGGAAAGTATGTTCCCAAACTTCATCTATATGAAAACTATTGAACAAGTGAAGTGAACATAAGGATATAATTTACTGGTAACGAATGTGACCATTATTCCAATAAGATAAAGTACAATAGCTACAGGTAGGTGCTGTACAATGGGTACACAGCGTCGCTGCATCGATCATTGATTATTTTCAAAAACGCCTCGCAAATAACGGACAATAACAGCGTAGATATGTGCCGAGGGATATGGTATCAACATGACAGAAAACCGGAACCAGCACTGGTGATTATTTGAACTGAACATTGCGTGATTATTTGAACTGAGCATTCGGAAACCTCATTGGATGTAAACCGATCGCTTGGCCCCCTACATTTACTTGATTTATCGCCCATGGGTTTCTTTTTGTGATGGAACATGAAAGTCCATGTGTATGGACTTTCAAGTTCCATCACAAAATGTAATGTAATGTTCCATCCATGTAAAAATATTTAAAATTTAATAACATTTTAATGTAATTATACTTTAAAGGCTTTAATATATGAATGCACCAATATTTGGACACTATCCAATTAACAAGATGATTTTAGTGTCGCACAAGAAATATAATCTCATTCTTTTGATTAGATTTTCCATTACATAATTTTTTTGTAATGCCTATAAAATGCATTTAAGGGCACCGGCACAATTACTTCTAGAATAAACCTCCAAACAATAAATTTCTTTTGGAATATTTAAACGTTATACTCTGAGAACTTAGACATACAAGGTTTTGCGATCATATTATCAATATTCTGTTTACAACTAAATCTGTGGAAACATATCCCCATTTACATTAAATAACAATGAGATTACAAAATTTGAATTTTCTTTATTTTATATAATCAGAATGTTGCTAATAAAGTAAATAGATTAAATATGTCTCAATTATGTCAAGTTCTTGATTTGATTCAAGCAATCTTTGCAGCAAGAAGGTGAATGAGTTTAGGTAAAAGAAAAAAGAATTATATTTCACAAGAATGTTTCCGAATTCAGATGGAATGTTTAGTAAAACGTAGAAAGTAATAGTATTTTACCAACGATGAATACAAAAAAAGAAAAAAATAGATAATTCCTAAAAATCTTTTTAACATTGGCATGCGTTTCTTTTACTAAACCGAAACCTGAGCTATTTCAAATATTTATGAGAGAAAACTTCATAAACATTGCATTTCTGGTATATTATTAACATGTTTTTCAAAAAATTCTTGGTATTGAGAAATTTGCTTTCATGCTCCCTTTATGAGCATTAAGAAAAATAATTTATAAATGAATTCATAACACTCACATCACATTTATAAATAGAGATTCTTAAAAAACTTGTTGGTATTGAAAAATTTACTTTCAAGCATTTATTTTGTTTTGCTTTTATTATAGTGTGTGTCTACTCATTCTAATTAAGAATAGAATCTGCAAATGCCGTCAAAAATCTCTTTTGAATTTTTGATGATCAGACGCTGAATAGATTAAATTTGTTGAGAAATTAAATATATTTTCCTACCAAAAATTCAAGATAAATGTTCAGATGTGTCATATCAGCTGCCGCGAAAATATAAATATTTCAATGCAGTCTTACCTTTCTGGATCAATGCTTACGTAATCTGAGTTCAGTGCCCTCATGGTATCGTTTTTAATACTGTGGATAAAATAGTATCATTTGAAAGTGTGCACAATTTTTCAATTAGAAACTTAGAGCAGAGGTATTTCACAGAAATCAAATTTCATTTTCAATTTTTTTGAAGTCATGAGCTAACAAAGTTTGAACTTTTATGCACATTATAAAAAGTAATATAGCTATGGACCTGATTTTTCTATTAAGAAATATACAGTACACTCGAGTAGAATTATCTAACCTAAAATGCGGAAGGAAAGATCGGACAGCAAAAAATGCCGGAGAAGCAGAATTCTAAGTACTCATTTCATTATCCACCAATACGAGAAGACAGAGATTTTATATGCAACACAAAACCTTTTAATTGCTGCACAATTTTTTCTCCAGTCCCCCACTGAACTCTTTCTAACTACTATCTCCGAAAGTTATATTTTTTTTCTATTTCACCAGAGTTTAGTCTTTGTATAGAGCGTAATTTCTAGTCCTTAGTCACTACATTTTTTTTTCGTTTTTCACAAATTTTGAAATTTTTACTGCGGTACATTTAAATAAACATTAAGCATACCTTAAGAACAATTTACGAATACCATATGTATTGTGTAGTTATAATCCGAAACAGCAGCAACAATTGATGTCCGTTTAACATTGCGAAACATTGGCCTCTTATTTTCACATCTTGTGTTTCGCACCGGATACATTGGTGGAACGTAGCAGATACCAGCTTGAAATGACTTGGCATTGATTCCAGTGTAAAGACCTGCATGACAGTTAATTGCATTTCTCCTTTAATTACGATAAAAAAAATATAGGCCGGAAAATGCGGAAGTCAGATAGCCACGATCCGGATATTTGGGTGTTCACTGTAGAATATTCTACAAAATTTATACTCATACACTAAGATATAATTATAAAAAAAAGTAAAAATTTTTACGTAACTAAATCTTAAAGTTCTTTAAATATCAATATATTAAAAATTCGAACATGAACGAAAGAACATTTAATAGGGCATGAAAAATAACATCTAATTCCTATGAATAGTGTTTTTTAAAATGATTATAAAATGATGCATTTTTGAGAGCACAAACTTTTTTCAAATTACATACTTTTATTTAAGATTCCTTTTGATACTAATGATGACTTGTATTTTTTAAAATAAAGATGCGTTTATGTATACATTATTATTGTTCACTTCGTTGTAACATAAAAATATGCCAAAAATTTCTGGGCGAGCAAAAGATATAAAATCAACGTAAGCTTGCCGATGTAATAACATTTTATTAATGGTCCTTACTCTTAACTCTAAGACTGACTCTGTGCCCCTATAACAAGAATTTTTTTTTATCAGCTGCCTCAATGAATTTTGCTTACAAATCGAGCCCCTACCCACAAAGAAAATTTTCCTACACTATTTAAGTACAGAGTGTCAAATTTTAGCAATCAAGACTTCAATAAGAATGCTCGACACCTGTGAAAAGAAACTGCAAACGATTCACAAATCTACGGCTAAAAAGTTACATCTTTAGAAAAATTGAATATTTTTTCTTTGTTTTATCAAAATATTGTAATGAAGTAAATAGACTAATTATGGATCATTAATGCCACGTGTTTAGAATTTCTGGATCCGATTCATACAATCTTTGCACGAGGAAGGTTTGAGAAACAGACGCAAGAATTATATACCCCGAAGAAAGTTTCCGATTTCAAGGAAGAATTTAATATGACTCAAAAAGAAATAAAATCTGAATAATAACTTCGACAAAAATAGAAGTTCTGAATAAATATTAAATACTAGTTTTTATTTCGCGTGCGCACGCTGTGCCAAATTAACGCTATTCCAAAACAACTATCGAGAACGCCAAATTCACAAAGTGGCTTCTTTCTCTTATATTTAAGAATGCAAAGTTTTGAAAAAAAAAGCTGGTAATGAAAAATTATCATCCTTACTCTTTATTCAGTTCTTTCGAGTGTTTGGTTACTCCAAGTAAAACAAGAACCAATAAATGTTAAAGGTAACTTAGATGTAATCCGGTGGAAAACGTCATCTTATATAGACACACACACAAAAAAAAATGGCTTATTTAGCTGAGTATTTTTTTTCGTTACACATTACAATTTCTATAATGCCGATTGAATGGTGGTACCCCGCATTAACTTCAAATTGTCGACGGCTCTTTATCTAAGACTCAAGAGCAACTGACGAACGATACAATTGTGGTCTGAATTATTATATTTCAAATTGGTGTAATGAAACAATATGCAATAAATAAATAAATAAATAAATAAAATCCTGTGGGACAAAATATATCAAATTAAAGCAAAAAAAGCTATGCTCAGCATTAATATTTTATTAAAGCTGCTACTCTTTTCTCCTGCGTTGAGTCTCTGCTCTTAGATCAAATTAAAATATTTCAATTTCACTCCTGAATGCCACTTAAGACCTCCAAGAGAAACTTTCATTTAAATGTTTAAACATTAATTTCGAGAAATATCAAAAGTTTACACTGTCAGATTAGACAATCAAATTTTAGTGATCAGTTTAACAACGTATTGTGTAATTGAAAGTTCTTAAGATGCACAGCAAATTTATATTAAGTTGCAAAAATTTAAGTATCTCCTTTTAATTTATCTTCAATTTAATTATCTTTATCTTTAATTTAATTATCTTATCTTTCTCAGTTTTATTATAGTAACTTTTGGTTTTGAAGTAACACAGGACGATTTGGGGTGGACCTCGTGATTTAGAACCACGATCAGATGTTGAGGACGACACCTGAACTAGCATCCCCTCTCCAAACTTCCAATTCATACCAAGTGGTAATTTGACGAAGGCAAACATCGCAACAGAAAAAAAGAATGAGTTGTAAAAAAAGAATAAAGAACTTTATTTCATATTTACGAATTCAAACATTTATTTATGTATTCGCCCGATTGCTTCATAAAATCAACGAGTTCATAAAACACTTTGGTCGAAAGACAGCAAACATGAATAATAACTTCGACATCTTTTGCTACATTTATAATTATAAATTATTGAAAAAAATTGTTGGTGATGAAATATTGGCGTCCTCGTTTTGTTTTGCACTGGATATCTATAAAATGTGTCTTGGCACATCATTACCACTTTTGGTTCTTGTGCTTTAAAAATCCAATCTCCAACGAGATGAGATTCGAGACCCGATTCCACTGATAGACCGTCGTGTAAGTGGTTGTGGTGCATGTTAAATTCGTCAGGGCCAAACGTCCTCTAGCTGATGTGGTGTGGAAGTTTGTATATGGGTGCAACTCAGAAATAAACCTCATCATCTGACCGTATCTAATCTATTCGAAGCAAAACTAAAGTTTTTCGAAATAAAAATACTTCGTAATATTATCAATGCCCCCTAGTTTATCAGGAATGATGTTTTGTTCATTGATTTTAAGTCTCCAAAGTTCGATAATTTTTTCAAAGATTATTCAAGAAAAATTTTCAGCTAGCTGAAAACTTATGGAAATTCCGCAATCAAGGAGGGACAGATTAACTATGCCCACTGCAATGGATATTATTCTTTTCCATTACAAAACGGACATTGCCAATTAAAACTCCATAGCTGATCATGCAAACAATTCTTTTTTTTTTAACCAAACTGACAAAACAATGGTACATTACTTCTGCTTTTTCCTCCGCTACTAAATACTTCAAACTGAATGGAAGGTTCTATGGGATAAGGCTTTCATACAACATATTCAAGTCAAATGCACAATTTTCAATTCTAGAAGCTTCTTAACACATTCCTTTGCTTTAGAGAATGTTTTATTTTCAGGGCATTTTAGTGACGAAAATCTAAAATTAGGAAATTTATTAGGACAGCAATTCTCAACCTGAGGGGCGCACCCCCTAGGGGAGCGCGAGAATATCCAAGAGAAAATATTATATTAAAACATTGATTAACTGATTGAAAGGAAAGCACTCATAGACATACAAAGAAAAATACATTTTGACATATTTAATAATCTTAATAAGTTATTAAAAGTTAAAGTTAAAGTAAAACAACTTACTAAATCAAAAAATACTAAATTTAAAACAAATTTAATAATTATTATTGACTTCCTTGGGCCTGCCTTGAAGAGCAAAGTTTTTCGAAGGGAGTCTTAATATTAGAAATAGCCACTCTCAGTTCTGTTTATATATTTATCCGAGATCTATATTTTCTCTTCAAAGAAGCCCCAGCAGAAAATCCAGTTTCACAAAGGCAGGATGTTGAAAATGGTAATAGAATGTGAAATGCCCTTGTTTTTAGTGCAGAAAAATCACTCTTACTCCTGCCCAAAATTCAAATAGGGATTTATTACTAAATTGCCTTTTAGTTCCGCCACTTGTCGTGAAGTCTATGAGTTTTTCTTTCTCATCAATTGAGAGTTCTTCGGGAGTCTTATGAAATGGATCCCTAACCCATTGGTAACTTTCTATCAGTTTGTCGTCAGCAAGAAAATATTTTTTAAAAATTCTTTGTCAGTATGTCTAAATGATTTTCAATGGTTACAAAAACATCTTTTACATGTTCTTCTTTAGCCTTGTAAATTTTAGTACAATCATTGACATTTACAAACATTGTTATTATTATTTTTTTTTTTGCTTTAAATTTCTGCTCCACAATTCCAATTTTCTACAAAAAGCGTTAACTTTATCATTCTTATCCATCATATATGTATTTGCTCCTTGGAGTTGAAGATTCAAGTTATTTAATTTCTCGAAAATGTCGACCAAATAGATCAATTTCATCCGAAATAAACCATCGCGAAAATTCTCGGACTCCAGTCTGTTTTCTTCTAGGAAAATAGCGACTTCTTCTTTTAATTCATAAACATGTTGTAAAAATTTCCCACGTGATAACCATCTTGCCTCGCTATAAAAAAGAAACGCTGAATGTACTGAACCCATGTCTTTACAAAGTGCGGAAAAGATTCTCAATTTCAGGGGTCTCATTGTTATATAATTTACTACGGTTACAACTATATTTAACACAATATTCAGACATTTCTTTCGAAGCCAAAGCTTCTCTGTGGATCATGCAATTTGTTCAGATGCACAGAGACGATTGATTTTTGTTTTACAAATGCTTGCATACCTTGGAATCTTTCGGACATTGAACGAGCACCTTCGGTGCATATTCCGATGCAATTTTTCCATTCTATGTTAGCCTCGTTCATGAAATCATTTAAAATAGCAAATAATGCAAGCGCTGTTGTTTTGAGTTCTATTCGTTTGCAGAAAAGTAGTTCTACTACTGACATATTATCACAAAATCTAACATAGGCAATTAAATGAGAATCTTTAATACTATCTAATGATTTATTAAGCTGTTATGAAAACAATTTGTGACACAACTTCGAGAAAAGCTGACACTATACATCTTCAGTTATATCACCAATTCGACGAGCAATAGTATCATTTGAAAAAGGCATGGCCAGAATTGTTTTGAAAAATTATCTCCAAACATAGTTTCTACAATCTCAATTGCTGCTGGCAAAATAAGCTCTTCACCAATGATGTGAGGTTTTTTTTTACATCTGGCTATTTTATATGAAACTTTGTACGATGCAATTAAAGCTTTTTTATTCACAAACAAAGTTTCTTTTAAAAAATGATTTTTGCTTTTTATATGATTTTAATTTTAATTCGAACAATTCTCTGGGCTTGTTGACGTACTCACTATAATGCGTTTCCAAATGTCATTTATGTTTATTAGGTTTCATGCTGTCTGCGGCCAACATTTTTGAGCAAATGATACACAGGATACTTTCTTCTTCATTTACTTCAGTACTGGTCAATCCAAAATTTAAGTTTTCTTGATTTTATTTTCGGAACCAAGCTCGTCTGTGTACTTGTTGGTGCTTGATTGACGTCTAATGCTCGCTTACTTCCACTTAAAAATTTATCCATGAGTCTGCATAATTCTGCTGTCGTGAATATTTAATATGGTGAATTGCAATTAACAAGAAAACATATATATCATACACATTCACGATAGATTCGATAGCGATAGAAGGATCGACTCGAATGAGACTGGCTGGAATTGAAACTTGCGTTATCGAATATTTTCTTTATTCATATGAGAAAATATTTGCTCTGCGCATGCTCGAGACGGCATCGGTCGTGTGAATTTCCTTCCACAAACATTACTTATTGTTTTTCTCTTTTGTTTAGTCGTGTTTCTGGTTTATTTCTTTTATTATTTATTATTCGAAAAAATGTACTAACAGTTTCTAAATTTAGCTCACTCCTTCTAGGTTAACTTTCGTTAACGAATTTTTCTAATTTCATATTCTTTTAACGTTATCTTCCAGTTTGGCATTCATTTCAAATATAATATTTAAATTTTCCCCGCTTTCATTAGCTTCATTTGTTAACCGCCAGCATGGCAAAATCCCAAATGTGGTTTCTCGCCAACGTTGGCTCACTTTTACTCTTGTTTTGGCAGTTAGTTAAAAATAATTTAAAGACAGAATCCAAAATACTCAATATACTTTATTGTTGTATAAATTTTATTGTAAGTGGGAGAGGGGCAATGAAAATTATGATTGAAAACAGGGCCGCGAATACTGAAAGGTTGAGAAACGCTGTACTAAGATATTAAACTCGTATTTTTGATGATTAGAGTTCTTATATTTTAAAACATTTATTTTATGTAAATTATGAAAAATGCACCATTTTTCAAAGCTTTTGATGCATAAACATTTTTATATTAGAAAAAAAAATATTACGGCATACTTCATCTGACATTCATAAAAAAGTGTAATCAGAAAGAAATTACCATATTCTTAAAAATTTTCGAATAAAAAAAATCATAAAATTTTGTATATATCACGAAATTAGAACAAGCTTGCAAATTTTCCAAGCCAACATCGAATTTTCTTAAGGAATTTCCAATTTGCAATAGAAGAGTTTTCGGGAAACCTAATTTCATTAGTTCAGTTTTAATGGTTTCACAGTCATGAGGGAACAAAGTTTTGTCTTCCTAAAGCTAAAATAAAAATTTAAAATTTTGTTTATATCATAGAAAATAATATAATTACTTGTCTAAAATTTTTTGACAAAGAAATATAAGATATTCTATACATTTTCACTCAAACAGAAAGATATTTTCCACATATTAAAATAATATTTAAACTGTAATATAAATTTTATAAAATTATAATTTAAGGGCTTTAAAGTAGGAATACACCAAAATTTGGACAGAAACCAATTACCAATGTGATTTTAGTGCCGCACCAGAAATATAATCTCATTCTTTTAAATAGATTTTCTTTAACAAAATTTTTTTTATAATGCCCATAAAATGGTGCATTTAAGGGCACCGTCACAGTTATAGAATAACCCTCCAAGACATGGAATTTTTTCGCAGTATTTTATAGTTATACTATGATAGCTTAATTTTACGATCATTTTATCAGTGTTATGTCTGAAATAAGAACCTAGAAAAATACTCATAAATCTACATTAAATAGCAATGAAATAATAAAAATCCGAATAATCTTAGATTTCTACTGCAAGAGCATTTCTAATTAAGTAAACAACAATCTAGCTAACAATCATTGCATAACCAACGAAGCTAACAATCTTTGCATCAAAAAGAAGAAAGAGCTTGAGTAACAGAAGAAAGAATTATTGTAATTAAATAATAGACTAAATATATATTTTTTATGACAGGTGCTTAGAATTTGTTTGATTCAGCCAATAATTTTTTTTCTGGAAGGAGAATGAACTTGAGTGACAGAAGAAAGAATTATTGTGATTAAATAATAAACTAAATATACATAATTAATGATATGTTCTTAGATTTTATTTTTTTCAAGCAATCTTTTCAATTAGAAGGAGAATAAATTTGAGTGACAGAAGAAGGAGCTATTGTAATTAAATAATGCATCATTAATAACAGGTGCTTAGAACGTGTTTGTTTAACTGAAGCAATTTTTTAAGCTGTAAGGAGAATGAGCTTGAATGACAGAAGAAAGAATTATAATTCACGAGAATAATTAATGATTCCGAATACAGGTGGAAGATTTAGCAATACGTAAAAAGTAATAGTGTCTTAAAAGCATCGGAATGTGAAGAAAAAAAAATTGTGCCCGAATGGATGACTTTTTGTTTTATAAAAACACCTCCGCAGGCTTTGCCAATGCAAACTTACGTTTTTTCAAAATATGCCGTATCAAAAATGTCATCGCAAAACCGTTACTCTTTGTTATGTTTATGAATACTAATTTCTGAAAAAAGTACTGGTTTTGAAAGATTTGCTTCCTTGCTCCCTTTCTTGTAGTTTTATACTCTCGATCATTCCTATAAGAACAAGAACCCATAAATGTAATCAATACTCTTTTAAATTTTTAACAAACGACAAATTAATCAAATAATATTGTTGAGAAATTAATTTTCTTTTCCCAAAAGACGAACATCAAAATTTAAATAATTCATCCTCCTCACAAAAAGAAATATTTAAATTTTAAAAAATAAAAATCAGTTTTTTCTTTCAAAAGCTGTAAGTTGCGGTAAGTTGGTACAGATGTTCTATTTGTATTACGGCTGCGATGGCCTGACTTTAATGTCTCGACTTCGGAACCCGAGAGACCCGATTCCATTGAAGAACCGTCGTGCAAGCGGGTCTGGTGCACATTAAATCTGTCAGCATCAAACATCCTCTCGTTGTTGCGGCGTGGGAGCTTGGAGAGGGTGGGTGTTAGCTCAGATGTCGTCTTCGTCTTCAGACCAGGGTTCAAATTCACGAGATCCCCACCCAAAATAGGACTGGTGGTGTTTTCAAACGGGACAAAACTAATAGAATTGTACCTGCCAAGGGGATGTTATTGAAATAACAGATTTTAAAAGTCACATCCATTTTCCTCGACAAAAAACAAAACTTGGTGAAAATTGTTTCTTTAAAATTAATTTTCATTAGACTAGGTCTATTATTTTCGAAGTTACGCGCTAACAAAGTTTTGATTTTCTAATGCTAAAATAAAATTTTGAAAATTTATTAATATCTTAAAAAATAATATTTTTATTAACCTCAACTCATTTTCGCATGAAAATATAAGGCATTCTACATATTTTACATTAAAGTGATTTTTAACTTTCCAAATTTAATATAAAAATTAGAGTTGAAAAATGTTTTAATTGGAAACACTGAAATTTGGACAAGTTCATTTTATAGGGTCCAGCAAAATATCAGCTCATTTCTACGAGTTGTTTATCCGTTAAATATGCTTTTGGTTTTGCACTTAATGGTGCTTAGTTTAATGGCAAAACCTAAGGGAGGGTTCACAAACTTCCGTTAGAATTTTATTTGGCGGACAAATGAAATCTATCATACATTTCGTGTATTAAATGCAACTTTCCAGGATGTTGCAATATAAAAATGCTTTCACAAACACACATACTAGCCTTTACTTGACTAAATCGATTCAAAATTTAACGGATATGTGTGTTTTAGAAATTAAGGTGACTCAGAATTCTAAAAATTTTGTAAAACAGGAGAATATATCGATTTTCAAATTATTAGTTAAAAATAATCCTTGAACCTTTGACTTGTTAATCTGAAAATTTCACAACAATTACACAAGTATTTGTGAGATGAAGAATTGCTTTGTCTAACTCGATATCTGATGCCACGATTACTTCCAGTATTTACCTCAAATATATTTCATGTACAAACACCTAAGCAGATTAATTTCTTCCATAAACTAAAAAGTAGGAGAGTTGTTAGATACTATAACGATTAAATCTTTGTTTGTTTAAAGTTTTATTGCTTTCGCTTTTCTTTTCGATTGAATTTCTCACTTGTTATAATTATCTACAAGATAATTAATTTCATTTGAATTTCAAAGTGTGTAGAATTTTTGCTGTGCATTAATAGGTATGTGATAAGCAGAATTGCAAAGCATTTAGTAAATATTTTGACAGTAAAATTTTGTCGGACGAAAAAAATAATGAAATTTTTCTTACATTTTTCTAATAGTCCCTATATATGATAATGGGCTTTAATAAACATGACAATAATATATATTAAATTGATATCTTAGGACTAAAAAATGCCATATTATTGTATGAGAAAAAGCTATCTTGACATTAGCTGTTTTTATTACAATTTTTTTGCGTTGAAATCTTTAAAGCTGTTTATCTCGGTTTGCTTTTTCCCCAAATCCTGTTCTGCTATAAAATTGTAAAAGTCAATCATATTCTATTGTAATTACATGAAATTTTTTCTGCTCACCCTTAAACGTATGCTTAATAGAATTAGGTATGGATTTGTAAAATTTTGTTTCATAATTTTTAAATAAGTGAAAATTTTAATTAATTTAATCAATTTAGTGAAGAAAACAAGGTTTTCTCAAAGAATTACACAAAACTTTGATAAATTTTTTTTCCATCAGAAACTAATGTGGTTATCGAAAAATCGGATCCATAATTCTGTTAAATACAGTATGAGGTAATTTTAAAATATTTGGGGAAAATATTAAAATTTGTGCGAAAGGAAGGCATTTTTAAAAAAGAGAATATTTAAAAAAATTAAAATATTGGAAATTTTAACTTTTGAATCAGAAAAATATTTTCGAAATCTACGTTTCGAACATTCGTTTACATCTATGTATCACAAAGTTTGCAAAATTTGTTGCAAAAAAATTTGGTGCAACGAGGCTCCTTAAATATGAGTACCAGAATTAACCTCCTGGCTCCCTTTAAATTCCATTAAAGCAGGAAGACCAACAGACGTTTTATATAATTTGTTCAAAATTTGATAGAAATCAAATACCAAAATTCAAGCCTTTAGCTAGATCGCTTTCGAGTTATGGATTTCGCAGGTAGACATTTTGACACATAATGTGAAAAAAGGATTTTTCGAAGTCAAAGAAGTCTAAAACGAGAAGATTTGTCAAAATGGGGTGCTCCAATTTTTTGACGGTTAAAATATTTTGTCTTTGTATAATGCTTCATATACGAGGTACCAAATACAATTCCCAGCAAATAATATGCAAATAAAAAAAATACTCAGTACTTTTTTAATATTGATAGTTTAAAACAATTATTTGCATGAAAATATGTAAGTGCTTCATTTTCCACTGGCATCCTCCATCATATATTTATAAAAAAAGTATCCAATTCAAAAAGATTTAATGTGTGCTTAAATATCGTTGTATTCAAAATCATTTTTCGTCTGTTTACAAATTAATACAAGCACAGACTTCGAAATCTTGTAAACGAACACTGATTTTTCGCATCCAAATTAAAATTGTAATAGAAATTCTCCCAAAAACTAAATTTAATTCAGTCATCTCTATTGTGTTAAAAATTACTTACTAAGAAATATTTGCCTCCCTAATAGTAAAATAAAATTTAGGCAATTTATTCACATAATATAAAAAATTAATGATATTGACTCGAACATTATAGACTAAGAAACATGAGATATTCTAAACATTAATCATTTAGTTGTATCAATAAAAATGAACAATCAATGCGTGATATAAAAAACAATGTTTCAAACCTCTGGAATGCAATTCACAAATATTTGGAGAGAAACCAGTGAGTAAAAGTTAATCGCAAAAAATATCAAAGCAAAGCAAAATAACGCCTTCTACCGCAGAAATATTTTACTAATGGTGGGCACTCTTAACTCTGACGGGAGTCTTTGTCTTTACAACAAGCTAAGCGATTTTCTTGTTGACTCACTGAATGTTACTTATAGAATAAGCCTCCCAAGGAAAAATGAAAGAATATAGTTTTCTTTTCGGAATATTACTTGCTTACATTATACTATGTATAAATTTTGCAATCAATGTAACAATGTTCTACTTAATTCTGAAATAGAAAATGCACCATAAATTTACGGTAAATAGTCATGGTATCGAAACGTTTTTAATTAGATTCGCTTTCTAATATCAAAATATTGTAATTAAGAAAATAGACTAAATACGTATCATTAATTTCAGAGCATAACGTAACGCCATCCTGTGCCCCCAGTGTCTATAACAATAAGCTATTTAACCAGTTGGATGAGCACAAGATGGAAGGGGAAAAAAGAAAAACCAAACCATCCAGGGATCTCCGGAGAGAAACCCATCGGTGTCAAATCCATTTTTGTATTGAATTTGCCTATGGCTGCTTATATAATTTAAAAAAGTTAGATAAATAAAAATTAATATTTATGGTTCATGAAATGATATTAAAAAAATCTTTTTATTTGAGGGTTGTTTTTTTTAAATAAAAAATGAGTTAGTTTTGCTTTACCAGTAGTATTTCCTGTATATGCTTTGTGCATTCTTACATAAATATTATGTATGTATATTTGTATATATTTCATAAAATAAATAATTCTTTTAATAAACTTGTATATTTAATAAATTTGAGTTGTTTTAATTTTGTTTCTGTTCTGTAGGGATCATTCAAATGCATTTCTAGCTTTTTCTCAAAATGAAATTTTATGATGCCTTTCAAATTTTTAAATATTCCATGCGCATCATATTTTTAGTTACAACTCTGAAACTTTTCTGTTATGCTGTATAAACATAAAATAATACAACTTTGCATTTATAGGTGAATTATGAGTCTTAAAATTTTTTATTGAAGACCTCAAGTAATATTACTGTACTGATTTTTTTTAATTTTTTCAAAAAAATGTCAAATATTTCAAGTTTTAAATTGAAAATCAGATTTTCAATAAATTTAAGTATGCAAAATATTTTGTAGAATTAAAAAATGTATCTGAAAAAATATAAATAATTAATTTATGTTCTTTTTTCGTGCGCATGGAACAATTTGAAATTTTCGAATATTTAAATTTTTTTTTTCCATTTTTTACCAAAAATATTTTTAAAGTTATCAATGAATTTTGATGAAATTTTTTTTCAGCATTAGATTGATATAATACAATTACCATATAAATTTCAAGACAATATCACAAAAATTGATAAATTTTGGTTTCAACGTCCATTGTACCCTTAAATGTCATATATTTAATATCTTAAATGTTAAATAAAAGCTTTGAGTTGAAAAGCATGGTGTTTTGTTTTCGAGATGAGATTACATGACATGGAAGGATCATTCTCATAATTCTGTCAGTATACTGATAATTCAACTACATTAAAGAAGGAATATCTTCAGTTTCCGTCTTCTAGTTTTCTAAATTCAGCAGGGCAAATTCCATAACAGATCTCAATCTGTTTTCATTTCATTCTGTCAGGTAGTAGGAAAAACTGTAAGAGGAAAAAAATATAAAGGAATTTATAATATATTTTCATAGAATTAATTCTAACAATTTGGTTCATATGCTTAGAATTTAATCACTTTCCCTGTTTTAGCTACCATCAGATAAAATCGAATTGCCCAATTCGACTTTATGACGGTAGATTTTGAACTACAATGGAAAATAATTGGACCGTTTGTACTTATTTCAAGTTTAATTTGGTGTTGTGTATTCTATGTCCTTCTATACTAAGGAGGTGTGGAATTCTGGAAGGTGGATGCCAGCTTAGATGGTGACCTTGCCATGAAAGAAAGCTTCAATTTTAAAATTATGCTTTTCTCATAATTCCGTTTAGACATTGACAATTAAAAAAATATTCTCTAATTGCTTGATAGTAGGCACTAAAAAACGAACTAAATTTCATATATCTAAGTTTGTGTGTATTTGAGTTATGAAGATTATATGTTTTTGAAAGTACAGACAGACATTGATCAACCTTTTGACGCATTTGGTTTAAAATTTGATATCTGTATACATTTTAGATCTTAAATTTGTGTAACAAATTTTCTTCTTTTTGCTATTTTCGCTTGGTCATTATCATGTTAACTTTTAATCCGATAGTTGTGCTCAAGTGCTTCCTCTAAAGGAATTTCGTTCAAAAGCGGATAGAAATATACAGATTTAATGTTAAGTCTATATACAGTCTAGCTATACTACTGGCTATACTATTTGTCTAGCGCAAATTATCGGATTCAGAGACAGACTTTGGACCATATACCTTTTGGATTTAGTGAAATTTGAAACTTAGAGATTTGTCGAAAGCGAGGTTTTTTTAACAATACCAATAAATTCTATTTGTGCTTCAGAAATAGCATTATATATTGTGCTTATATATATACATATAAGAAATTTTTATTTTCATAAATTAATTTGGCAATAGTAAATTCTGCCGTAGTACCAATATTAAATGCCATCAACAAGTAAAATTAGGAAAGAATTTTCGAACATACACCGAGAAAGAATATTAAAAAGAAAAAAAAAACATTTTTTATCACAATTTTGCATGTTCTAAAAATCCAGCCTCACTTTAAAGAAAAAATTTGAAAAGCTTTTAAAGATTCAACATCCCATCTTCTGACATGTATATAAATTTTAAAAAAAATTCGAAAAAAATGGTGAGTTATAGAAATTTCAATCTTCATAAAAGATTCTTTTTTAGCAATTTTATGCGATAGCATTAATTCTTCTTTTACTTTTAAAAATAATATTTCAGTGCTGCCTTGCTAATTTATTTTTTAAAAAAATATTTATACATAAAAATGTCTATGGTTTGAAATTCTACAGATTTCGAAGTTTAAACGGTCACGCTAATAAATGAAATGTAGTTCTAGAAAAATTGCATTTCTTTTGGCTCGAAATACATCAGAGATTAAAAACGTGAATTTTTGCAGTAAAAGATTTAAATAAGGCATAATTTTGTTATAATATTCGGGTTAATGATCTCAATAAATTATCTCAAATAATTTGAATTTCAGCAGCCAATATGCGATCTTTTACGTTATAATATTGCATTGAAAAATAGAGATTAAATTTGATCTCTCTGAAATCATAATGTTTTGGTGTATTAGACATGTCAATAAGTTTAATTTTACAAATATTTCAATTTTATAGAAAAGTTCATAATTCTTTGAATTTCAGCTTAGGAAAATCTTTAATTTCGCCTCACAGTCTCCTATAATGTGTTATATTCTCAGCACTCTAACTATAAAGATTAGGCAATTAGGATAATTGAATTTAAAACTTGTATATTTAGGAAAAACTTGAATGGAGCAATAAAAACTCCAGTTTTAAAATTGAATATTTTTAAAAGTAGTTTCAATTATTTTTACAGTTTCTTGGAAAAATACAACAGTTTTATGATTGACTTAATTATTTTTAATTTCTGGATTTCATTAATCTTTAGGTAATACAAACGTGTGAGGTCGTTATAATCTTACAAATATTATTATTGCAGATGTTTCTGAAATGTAAATTCTTCCTTACTAACCTAAGTATTCAATAAATAGTATTGCAGGAGATTTAAAGAAAATCATTAGGGAATTGGATTTTAAGCCTAAAAAATCATGATTAATACGTAGAAACGTGAATCAGAAAATTTTAAGAACATAAATCTTATATTTATTCATCCGAATGTAATCATCCTTTACAGTAAAAATAAATTGCTCTAAAGTAAAAGTTTTTGAACTAAAATCTTTTTACTACAATATTACGAGTTGACCGCAGTTGTTTCGCCTTCCAAGCTCAAGTATAATCTAAGTTCTTATTCTTTATAATGTAAACATCTCCTCTCATCTTCTCTCTCACCCCTAATTGAGTAAATAAGCGCATCTTGGCGCTTACGCATAAACGTGAAGAATTTTCAAATCCGGGAACAACAAAAGAATTTTAATGTTTCTACATAAAAAACAAAACAAAGAAACCCCTTCAATTTACAGATACGTTACTTTTTTTAAATTTTAAACAAAAGCTCGATATTTTATTTTGATATTAGAAAAGTAAAATGTGTTAACACGTAATTTCGAAACGAATAGAGGGAATTGATGAAATTTGGTTTCCCGGTATACTTCTGCTGTAATTTTAAAACCCGTTATAAAAATGGGTGTTGAATTCATATATTTTAAAATTTGTTCACATTTCAATACAATAACTTATGAAAGTTTTAGTTCAAAGCTTTTAACCAATATTGAACCATTCATAAAAACAAACATAGGAAAACCGCGAATTTTTAAAGACATAATTAATAAAAGGGTCTTACACATATAAAAAAAATATATTTTTTTAATATAAACTGTCTTATAAATAGAACAACTATCCAATACACTACTGAAAATTACAAAGTTTGGGTTATCTTACAAAAAAGATTTCATAAATGGAATTTCGAAAAACAATCTCTATATAGTCTAACATTACACATTTTTCAAATTATTATAGATTTTTTCCTACCATGATTTTAATTGTCACTTTCTTTGATGACCATCTAAGTTTTATAAATAATAAATTCTTACAATTTAAGAGACGAAGTTCTTTATTATTCTTCAGTATATCTCTTTGTCTAAAATTGTTCTCTAAATGGTTTCGCTAAGGTAAGTCAGTGTTAATGACCTGAGAAATGTTAATGTTAACCAATTGAAGTAAAACAGTTATCTACACTCCATAAACTTTTCTTGAGCATCTATGTAAGGAATCATAACGAAAGGATATCCATTATAAGATGTCAATATCCATAATTTGTTGCCACATTTCACAGATTTATTTTTCATGTGCATCTTACAACCGTGGTTATAGATGGTTTTGTATCAAACCTAATTTATCACAGATATTTGACAAAACCTCTATAGTTTCAGTATCTCGAATTTTATGATCACCACATGTTTCATCTATATTACAATTTGTGAAAGAATCGTTTATTTCTTCTTCGTCACTGATCGCATTTGTTTCCGGTGGAATAATTGGCATTTTAGGATCATCACATTCTTCATCGAATAAAGAATTCATATATTCAAGAGATTCCTCCACTGTTAGAAATTTCAGTGCCCTTACAACTACAAAAATGGTCAGACAAACTAGCAAAGGATTTATTTATATAGACAAACTATTTATATAGACAATTTATTATTATAGACAAACTCGCATACACAAAATAATTTATTTGGCAAAGAGGATTGATACCAAGGGACATTCCAACTTCTTGTTGATCCCTGTTTCCTAGCATGAAATGATGAAAAGATACATTGTTCTCTGAATTCAACTGTCAAGGTTAATTCAACTGTCCTATAAATAGGACAGCGGTCCAATATGGGTTTAAAAATACATTTATTTCTTATGAATGATAAATATTATGATTGATGAATAAAGTCAGAATAAAGATCAATGGCTAATTTCTTTCAATTAAAAAGTGTTAAGGAACAGCAACATTCTAAAAAAAGCATTTTTTGAAAATTTACTTAGAACAAAAATTTTATTTTAACTTTAAAAAATGCAGTATACAAAGAGGAAAATATGGAACCCGTCTAAAATTTCAAGCTCGAGGTTTCGAAATTTTAACTAAAATTTAATCCCCAAATTTAACTAAAAGTGTATCATACACGTGGAGGCCCTTCAAAAATTAATTGAGAAAAAAAAAAGAATTTTTTACAATCAATTTGGTATTTAGTCAAGAAAAAGAAAAAAAAATCAAACTTAAGTACAAAAGTGGCCATGTTTGTTTCCATACTTATTACAGTAATGTTTTTTTTGGATAATTAAAAAAAATCTGAAAAGAGAATGAAAAGATAATAAATTCTTTTGTTGTTTTTTAACATCATATTTTGTTTACTTTAAACTAGGAGTTCTTATTGGTTCTATGAGTTATAATAGCCAATGGCTGCTGAATTATTCCTAGTGAATTTAAAAACGGCATATTTTCTGTGTTGTTGTTTAATCTTATTTGTCTTTATTGTATATTGTTCAAATAATTAAATCGCTTTTCAATCATGTCATAATATTTAATCCTAGTTCAGGCATGCGATCGATTAATAAATTGGTTTCAACTTTAAATACAATCTTAATACACTGTATTACAACTGGTATTAGTAAGGGCTGGATATTTTAATTAATGATTTATAAAATGTTTCTAGAACTCTTTTGTCGCAATTTATTTGATGAGGTGAATTTTGAAAAAATACAAGATAATTGCATTATTCTTTTCTGGATGAAATTAAAAAAAATATTTCTGTAATTACCTGTAGTGTCTAGAGAATTTAAATTAAATTCCAACAGTGCTTAAAAATTATCAAATCAAAGTAAAGTTTCCCACTGCAGTAATATTTTGTTAAAGGGCGCTCATTTTAATTCAATCTCAGAATATCTCTCGATACTGAAAACTAAGACATTTCCTAGTTGATTCGCTGATTATTAGTTGCAGCAAAACATGTCCTCCAACAGCAGTTTTCAATATAAGAATTAAATATATTTTTAGATACCTTAAATATCAGGTTTTGGAATGAAATTTGAATACCAGTTTAGTTATTCAAATTTTAACAATTAACTTAAAATTGTTGTCTCATACCAAAACTGTGAAGACGCATCACAAATTTATATTAAGAAGCAATAGAATCAAACATTTTAGTTATCTTTCTAAGAAGGCTGATGTTCACCTAATTATCCCACTCATTGACAGACGTCAACCCCCCCCCCCCCACACAAACTTTCACTAAAAAATAAAATATTATTATACAAATATTTTGATGACTTATCCTAACTTATGCTGCTCAAAATTTGGGACATGCTTTTAATACCAAGCATGTTTTACAAAATAAAATTCTTCGTATCATTACCAATGCTCTCTGGTTTATTCGGGATGATATTTCACACAATGATCTTAAAACCCCTAACCTCGATGTTTTCATCAAAGAAATTTCTTTAATCATCTCAAAATCCAAGAAAATCTTGAAATCGAGGAAGCAAGTAACTATGCCCAATTCAATGAAAAGTACGCCTCTTCATTGTTGTTGCTTATAATGGCACTGCCATGGACAAGCTCGCTGACGAATTCAGAGATTTTAAGACAAGGGATCGTCTCTTGTTTTAGTAGCGACAACTAGGGCCAAGAGTACGTCTTAGCTACTCACGTATCACATTCGCAACCCCTTTTTACAAGGGGGCACATTTACGCATCTCACAGATAGAACAGATGAAATACAACCATGCCCGGACCGGGATTCGAGCCTAGGAAGTCAAGGGGAAGACGCGCTACCCCTATGCCAAGACGCCGGCCACGCCTTTTTATTTTACTACTAATTGGACTTCGCCACATACATCTCCATAGTTTCTTCCTAAATTTAAATTGCAACGAAAAAACTAATTCAATTGTCACCTCAGGTGCATGTAAGAAATCCTATTTTTCAACCCAATTGTCACCCTAATGGTATCTGTTTTTGCCTCTTGTACTATAACTACCACAAACTGAATAGAAGAACCTAGGCACTAAAGCTCTTCACTCATCTAATTCTAATCTCTTTCCCTTCTCAAATTTTTGAGTTACACTATTTTAGTTCTGTGTCAGGTAAGGTTCACTTATGTTGAACTACGATAATTTATTGCTAGCGTCTCTCAACGCACAGTCTCTTTAAAAAAACAAAAAAAAAAAAGGTTTTATTTGAAAGGATTTAATGCATTCTCAAACATTTAATTTTTAAGTAAGGTCATTTTACATAGGCATGAAATAATTCATCTCCTTCTTGTGAGTAGTTTTTCCGATACTTTACATTTTCAGTAAAGCGTATAAAAACGCATTTTTAGTGGCACCCTAATGAACTCTATTATTATCCATATAATAATTTATGTACTACTTTTAAAGACACAAGTGCAATTGATGATAATTGCATTCTGGTATCTAATATTATAATTTACATTGTTGTAAGGACATAATATGCAAAAATTCCCAGTGGTGAAAGCAAAATATAAAATCAAAGTATTAAAAAAATACCTTGATCTGCATTAATATTTTATTAATAACTGTTACTATTATTTCTTGTGGTGAGACTCTGTTAAAATAGCAAGCTAAAAAGTTTTCTTATGACTCATTGAATGCCACCAAAACCATCGCATAGAAATATTCAGTAAAATAAATAAATACTTTTCCTTTCGGAATATCACAAACATATTGTCTGAAAGCACAATAAGATTAGTTTCACAGTGTTCTGCTTAATAATAAACATTCGAAGATGCAATGCGAATTTATATTAAATATCAATGGAATTTAAAATCTCTATTCGCTTTCTAATATCAGAATAATGTAACTAAGAAGAGCGATTAAATAAATAGCATAAACGACACGTGCATATATATATATATATATATATATATATATATACATATATATATAT
>JAPMOR010082518.1:0-23796 GCA_026543865.1 Argiope aurantia | reverse complement strand
CTTTCTATTTAATTAATTCAACTGAAGCTGTGTAAAAATTACTGCGCAATCAATCTAAGTATCAGATGAAAGTGATCCCTTCGGTGCTGTTGTCAAAGGTCACGTGTATTGAATTGGTGCGTGGCCCGAAATCCCATGTTATATAAGGCTAGTGATGATTTGTTTTGTTCCTTCTTCCCTTCTTTACTTCTGCTTTTGTGCCGCACTGCGTCTTCTTGTAAATAAATCATGCCAGTGTCCCGGGAGAGAATAAAACGAAATTAAAAACACAGATTCTCGTCCATGCATTCTGCTTCAACCAATGTAATAGAATTCAAGACAGAATGAAACTATTCTTTAATAGAAACGATTGTTGTCTAACTCTTTTGTCTTAATGCAAACAATTGTAGAGATACATCGACATTTTAAAAGAACGGAATATTTTTTGAGAATTAATTTCAAATAAGAATTTTATATTTACTTTATCGATATGAAGTATACATAGGTAAAATATTGTAATAGCCATGAATTTCGTGCTCTAAATCTTGAATAATTTTCTGATTTTTTTTAATTATCTGTCTTCGAAAAATAAATTTTTGATATTATGTTCATCTATTTGAGCTCTCGATAACTCAAAAGTGCTTTAGCAATTTGGAAGATATTTCGTATTTGATTTCTATCAAATTTGAATGGAATTTAAATCTCAATTTATAATTTAGAATATAATTAACACTAAACCTACCGGCATTTCACCGATGCATTGGAACTGCCATTGGAAGTCGGTCAGTTGACCGGCTCGTGGTAGCTTTAGTGTTAAAATAATTTAGATTAAATCACAGAATTTAATTTACGCTATAGCATTGGGTTGAAAATTCTTCAAGAAGAGAATTTAGAGACAAGCATTGTTGTCTTGAAATGAGCATTTTATATACTCACTTTGGTACTTTATTGGAAAAATTGGAGACATTTTATTTGGTCATTTTGGTTCCATGACCATTCCGATAACTGTTTTTTGTCTAAGTGAAGAATTTTTAAAAAAATGTTAAAAATTGATCATTTGTTCTTCTTTAACTTGACATTTTGATTAATTTTAACTAGATGATCTTATATGTCCTATGAGTCATAATAGTCAATGGTTGATAAAGCATTCCAAGTGAATTTATAAACATCATGTTGTTTGTGTTATTTAATCTTGCCCGTTTTTATTGGATATTGTATTACTAAATCGTTTTCCAATCATGTCCTATTTCTAGCATGCAATTGATTAGTAGATGGAAATCTGTTTTAAGTGCAATTTTATTGCGCTGTGTTACAAATGGCATTTAAATGCAAAGGCGACATTTTACTAAATTATTCATAAAATATTTCCTATACTGTATGTCTCGCAGTTGTTTCGCTGAAGTGAATTCAATAAATTTTACATGACAATTCCATTATTCTCTTTGCATTCAATATTTTTTTAAATATATTTGTGTTACATCCAGTATCTGGAGATTTTAAACAAAACTCCAGCAGTGCCAAAAATTATCAAATCAAAGGTAAACACTTCACAGTGCACTAATATTTTGTTAATGAACGCTGGTTTTAATTGTACCTCATACTATCTCTCCATATAGAAAACTAATATTTTTTTCTCGTTGAATCACAGAATATCAGTTACAAAATATGACCTCCGAAAACAATTTATAGTAGAAGAATGAAATATTTTTTTCGGAATATCTTGAATGCAAATTTAGGAATGAAATTTGAAGAAAAAATGAAGAATTCAAATTTTAGCGATCAGCTTAACAATGGCTGATCTTATACCAAATCTCTGAAGGCCCACCTGTAATTTGTATTAAATAGCAATGGAATTAGAAATGTTAGTTATCTTTCTTTTCTAATGTCAGAATACCGCAGATAAGAAGATAGATTAATTAAATATAATAAAGTACACGTAATTAGAATTAATATAATCAGATTATAATGAACGCGGAAAAGGAAAAAGAAAACTCTTGGAAATGGACGAAAGAGCTAAATTTTACAAAAATTAAACGGAAAATTTTATTGCCAATTTCGAGACCAGTGGAACTAGTTGAATAACAGACACTGAATAAATTTCTTAACCATCAAAAGCATCATTTCTAAAACAAACCCGTGCATGATCAAAAGCAAGAACGCTTTACCTATGCACTTAGGCATGCATTAGATGATTGTCCATTGTCCTCAAATGGTTAATTTTCTGTTACAATTATTAATATGAATTCTTGAAAAATTTGTTGGTGTTGAAAAACATTCTTCCACGTGTTTCTTTAGTTGTGTTTTATTTATTTTTTCTGTCTTTTCATTTCAAATAAAAAAAGAACCTGTAAATGCAATCTTAACAACGTTTCTATCATTTGTTTTATCCCACCACATACATAAAAACATAAATATGGAGATAAAATTGAAAGCAATCGTTCTGCATTCTATAGAATACACTGTCATAAGCTGTGTCATCTATCTATAAACTAGCGTCATTAAACTTGCATTCGTGAACAATGATGTTTGAAAAGACTTAATGTGTTTATAAGCATTTGTGAAATACTAATTCTTAAAAATATCTCTATATATTAAAATTGGAACAGATTTCTAAATTTTAGTCCATTTTTTCATCGAATTTTAATTTAAATAACGAAAATATAAATATTTGATTTCGATCTTCATTTTCTGAATCAATGCTTACACGATCTTAATTTTGTGCCCTCGTGGTGTCGTTTCTCACAACTTTTGATTAAGTAGTATCATTTGAAAGAATGCAACATTTTTGAATAAGAAACTTACAGCAGAAGTATTTCCGAGAAATCAAATTTCATTTTTAATTTTTTCAGTCATGAGCTAACAAAGTAGGCTTTCATAATGTTAAGATAAATTTTTGAACTTTTATACACATCATAAAAAGTAATATAGCTATAGACCTGAATTTATTTCATTAAAATATACAGTACACTAGAGTAGGAGTATACAGCCTAATATGACGGAAAAAAGGTCAGTTAACAAAAAAAGCATGATAAACAGAATTCTATGTACTTATTTCCTTATCCACCAATGCAAGTAAACAGTCCTTATAAGCAACACTACACTTTTTAATTGCTGCACAATTTTTTCTCCAGTCCCCCACTCAACTTTTCACGATTCCTAACTCCGAAAGTTATATTTTTTGCTACTTCACCGGAATTTAGTCGCTATATAAAGTGCAATTTCTCTTCCATAGTCACTACAATATTTTTTCGTTTACCACCCAGTTTGAAAACTTTACTACGATACATTTAAATAAACATTAAGAATACCTTAAGAACAATTTACGAATACCATATGTATTGTGTAGTTATAATCCGAAACAGCGGCAACAATTGATGTCTGTTAAACACTGCGAAACATTGAACAAGGGCCTCTTATTTTCCTGTCACAACTTGTCTTTCGCACAGAATAGAGCAAGCAGGCTATAAGAACGTAGCAGACACCGCTTTTAAATGCCGCGACATTGTTTCCAATGTATTCCAATTCCTCGCTTTCCTTCTTTAATTACTATAAAAGAAAAATAGGTCGGGTGATGGGAAGCCATCTTGCTGCGAACCGGATATTAGGGAGTGCACTGTAGAATATTACACGCATTTTACACTCATACAAGTTATAATTATAAACAAAAAGAAATAATTTTTATGTAACCTAATTTTCAAAATTAAATCTTAAAGTTCTTCAAATGTCAATATATTAAAATTTGAACATGAACCAAAGAACATTCAAACGGGCATGAAAAATAACATCTCATTCCTGTGAGTAGTGTTTTTAAAAATAATTATAAAATGATGCATTATGATAGCCCAAACTATCTTCAAATTGCATACATTTATTTAAGATCTTATTTGATACGAATGATGATTTGTATTTTTTTAAAATGAAGAGGCGTTTATTTATACATTATTATGTTTACTTTGTTGTAATATAAAAATATGCCAAAAATTTCTGGGCGTGCAAAAGTTATAAAATCAACGTACGCTTGCCAATGCAATAACATTTTATTAATGGTCCTTACTCTTAACTGAGTCTCACTTAGAGTTACTTCCTCACTGAATTTCGCTTACAAATCTAGCCCCTACCCCAATAAAAAATTTTCTTATACTATGTAAGTACAGAGAGTCAAATGTTAGCGATCATACATTCAATAAGAATGCTTGCCACCTGCGAAAAATAAAACTGCAAATGCACTACATATCTACGGCTAAACAGTCACATCTTTAGTAAAATAGAATAATTTTTTGTTATCAAAATATTGTAATTAAGTAAATAGGCTCAATATGTATCAGTTTTGCCATATGCTTAGAATTTCTCGATCCGATTGATACAAGCGTTGTGCCAGGAAAGTGAATGAGTTTGAAAAAAATTGCTGGTATTGAAAAATTGTCATCCATACTCTTTATTTAGTTTTTTCGGGTGTTTGGTTATTAAAATTAAAACAAGAGCCAATGAATATTAATGGTAATTTAGATGTATTCCGGTGGTTAAGGTCGTCTTATGTAGACAAAAAAAATTTCGGGTAATTCTTATGAATATTTTTTTTCCCGTCACACACTACAATTTCTGTAATGCCGATTGAACAGTGGTACCCTCATAAACTTCAAATTACCGACAGTGTTTTATCTGAGACTCAAGAGCAACTGATGATACAATTGTGGTCTCAATTATTATATTCCATATTGGTGTAATGAAACAATATACAAAAAATATTCTTGCGGGACAAAATATATCAAATCATAGCAAGAACACTATGTTCAGCATTATTTTTTTAATAATAGCTGCTACTATTATATCTTGCGGTGAGTTTCTGCTCTTGGAGCAAGTTAAAATATTTCTAGTTCACTTCTGAATGTAACTTAAGCCCTCCAAGAGAAATTTTCATTTAAAGGAATTAACATTAATTTCGAGAAATATCACATATTTACACTGTCAGATTAGACAATCAAATTTTAGTGATCAATTTAACATTGTACGGTCTAATTCCAAAGTTCTGAAGAAGCACCGCAAATTTATATTAAGTAGCAAAAATTTAATTATCTTCAATTTAATTATCTTTATCTTTAATTTAATGATCTTATCTTTCTCAGTTCCATTATAGTAACTTTCAGTTTTAAACCAACACAGGACGATTTGGGACGGACCTCATAATTTAGTACCACCGTCAGATTTCGAGGACGACACCTGAAGTAGCATCCTCTCTTCAAACTTCCAAGCCATACCAGTGGCAGTTTGACAAAGGCAAACTTCTCAACAGAAAAATGAGCAAGTTCTGAAAAAAGAAGATCCTGATCCATTCCCTTATCTGAACCCTACAAAGTTCGATGATTTTTTCGAATAATATTCAGAAAAGTTTTCAGTTAGCTGAAAACTCATGGAAATCCCGCAATCAAGTGGTAAATTAACTATGCCCTAATGCCTAAAATGTAAAACCGTTTAAATCTGCAGTACTGAATAGAAGACTTACTAATGGCAGATTTTGCTTCTTCAACCTCAGATAAAAGAGTGTTGTATTCATCAAGTGTTATAAAATTATAGTTATTTTGTTTTTTATGTAGAAACGGTAATTGTTCAAGAAATCTATTTTTCAAGCTTTTAGCGCAAAAATCATTAACATTTTCTTCACTCATCGAACATGTTCCAGCATGAATAAAAAATTAGGCGACTACTCTTGCTTTGAAAATTTCAGAAGCAAGAAATCTAGATTCATATTGTTTAACTGAACATCATTGAAATAATTAGAGAAAATGGGTTCTCTTTAGCGTTGTCATTTAGAACGCGTTTTCCCTAGCTAATTCGCGTTTTGACTGATTTTGGCTTTTCACTGTGACATGTAATACCGATTGAACGGTGAAACCCTCATAAACTTGAAATTGTAGACAGCTTTTTATCTGAGATTCAATAGTAACTGATGATGGTATTAATTATTATATTTCACATGGTTGTAATGAAATAATATGCAAAACATTCCAGCTGGGCAGAAAAATATCAAATCAAAGCAAAGAACGTTTTGTGGAGCATTAATATTTTATTAATAGCTGCTAATCTTATCTCCTACGGCGAGTCTTTGCTCTTAGAACAAGTTAAAATATTTCTAGTTCACTCGCTGAATGTCTCAAATTTTCAGTTAAAGAATTAAACATTGTTTTCTAGAAGCATCAGAATATTACACTGTCAGAAAGACAATCAAATTTCAGGGATCAGTTTAACAATACACAGTATAATTCGAAAGTTCTGAAGACGCACTGCGAATTTATATTAAATAGCAGTGGAATCTAAAAATGTAATTATCTTCGCTTTCTTCATTTATTTATCAGAATATTTTAACTAAGTAGATGGATAACAAAATATTAAAGACAGGCGATTGGTTTTTTTTTGGGGGGGGGGGGTGATGAAGGCTTTTTTTAGGTTCAGTTATATAAAGGTCCCGTTTTTAAGCAGCGCTAAGGATATTTTGGGACGAATCTCGTAATTTTGAACCACGATCAGATGGCGAGGATGGAAAATGAGCTGGCGCCATCCTCTCCAAACTTGTATGCCACACCAGTGGCAGTTTGTCGAAAGCAAACTTCGGCACAGAAAAAAGAACGAGTTGGTAAAAAAGAAACATGGTTCAAATAAGAAATTCGAATATTTAATTTTGAAACTATTAACATTAAATAAAACACAACAATTTCACAACAACGTATAAAAACGCATTTTAAAGTTCTATATTACATATTTTCGTACATGCATCACAAAAGCAACGCATTCTCAAAAGACTCTTGACTTAAACGGCCGAGCAGTTTTTTTTTCCATTTTCCTACATTTATGATCATAAATTCTTGAAAAAATTGTTGGTGTTGAAAAATTGGCGATCTTGTATTGTTTTGCTCTCGTTATCTATACCATGTGCTTTGGCGCAGCATGGCCAACTCTGGTTTATGTGCCATAAAATTACAATCCAATCCAATGCTCTCGTTATCTGGCGCGCTCGTGTTTTGTTTTGTTGTAGTTATCATACCAACTAAAGTAAAAATCTATAAATGCAGTCATAAAAATTTTTGATACGACTTAAAAGACTAAAATTATTGCCAAATTCGTTTTTTTCCTCTGAGACAAAACCAATAATTAAAAGGGCCGTGGTTGCCAGATGGTAAGATCACGGCTTCGGAGCCAGAGGGTTATCGGGACCCGCTTCCATCGAAGTACCATCGAGTCTCGTCTGAATCCGTGGGGATCAATCTTCTTCCTGCTAATGTGGTGTGAAAATTTAGAGAAGGATAAATTTGGAGAGCTAATTTTTTTCCCAAGCTTCCTTTTTAAGTACTTTTATGTTTTCGGTTATTCCAATAAAAGATAGAACATACAAATTAAATCATAATACTGATTTCAACATTTAACGAGATGAATGGAATTAAATTGTTCAGAAATTAAGTCTCTTTCCCCCCATAAAATATCAAAATTTATATACTTTATCCTCCTAATCCATTCGAGTGATATCTTCACTTTCCAGGAGCTTCTCAACAGCAGGAGTCCTGTTTGGCCGTGCATTGTCATCCATAAAAACGAAGTCTGATCCAATAGCACCTCGGAACAGACGCACATGGGGAAGGATCACGTCCTGATAATAGCGATCTCCAGTTACAGAACCTCTATCGAAAACGTGGAGCTCAGTACGCCCGTTCATCATAATGCCTCCTCAGACGACAACTCCAGGACCACCGAAACGGTCTCTTTCCGTGATGTTACTGGGATGAAACCGTGTCCCGACCTCTCTCCAAATCAAGTGGCTTTGGGAATCAATTGTGGCACTAAAACGACTCTCATCTGTAAAGAGCACACGACTCCATTGATGAGATGTCCAGTTTTTTTGCTCCCTGCACCACTTTAAACGGTGCCGCCGGTAGGAAACTGTCAAAAGGATGCAGCGTTCAGGACGGCGTGCGAATAGGCCACCTTTGTGAAGGCGTCTGGACACAGTAAAACGCGACACTTGTTGCCCCGTTGCTGCACACAATTGCTGAGCAATGGCGCTTTCTGACTGGTTTCGGGTTCTTTTCGCCTGCAGGACGATATATCGGTCATCCACTGCAGTTGTTTTCCTGGGGCTTCCACTACCAACCTTTCTCACAGCTGTACCTGTGTTTGGAAGGCTTTCCAAGCGCGCGAAACGACACTTTTGTTGATTCCGAACTCTTCAGCTACACTGGTCACACTACGCCTCTCCTCCAGCTTTCCGATCATTCTTCCACGTGTGAAATCGCCCAGGTGATTTCTGCTAGCCATATTTCACGAATTAACTTACGTACACTTGCAGTGAATGTTTTTAATTGCGTCTCCGTCCTTCCTTTTATTGTAGTGTTGGGCTGCGCTCGCCTTCCGCACGTGTTTTGCGTACGCTCACGTCGCCTGAGAAGTTTTGTTCCTGATATTTGCATAGGCATGACCTTTCTCTTGAATTACGTGTTCATTGTACTGATTGCAAGAATTCCGTTTCTGCAATTTCATGGCTATCTGCTTAAAATTTGCATTGTTGCTTAAGTTTTGCACATCAGTGTATATATATATAATAAAAATAATAATTGCTTATTTTCAAAAATTAATTTGGTAATAGTAAATTCTGCCTTATTACCAATATTCATTGCCATCAGCAAGAAAAAATGGGAATGCATTTTAGAGTATAGATTGCACTGATAAAGGAAAATAAAAATAAAACTTTTTTTTTTTCACAATTTTCTGTGCTTGCTCTAAAAAAAAGAACCGCACTTAAAAAAAATGTCAAATTTTTGTTCTTACAACACAAAATACTCTGATGTAAATAAATATAAAAAATTTGTTGAAAGAAATGTTGGTGCGTTATAGTAATTTTCATTTAAAAAAATATTTTTAGTAATTTTATGCGATAGTATTATTTCTTCTTTTACTTTTACAAATAATATGCCAATGCTACCATACTAATTTTTTTTAATACTTATACATAAGAATGTCTACTGTTTGGAATTTTACAGATTTAGAACTTTTAAAGGCCAGCTGATAAATGAAATGTAGTTGTAGAAAACTTTATTTTTTAAGCGCGAAATATGCCAAAGATTAAAGACATGAATTTTATTTTACAATAACAGATTTAAATATGAAACAATTTTGTAATAACATTCGGAATTCTTATTTCAATCAAGACATTTGAATTTCAACAGCCAGTAGGTGATCCTTTATTTAATAATACTACATTGATGAAGCGAGACTAAATTTGATCTATATGAAATCGCAATGGTTTAGATAATTAGACTTGTTAATGCGTTTAATTTTACAAAGTTTCCAGTTTGGTAGAAATATTCGCAATTCTTTGAATTTCAGTTTTGGAAAATCTTAATTTCGCATCAATTTTGCCCATAAAGTTTAATAATCCCGGCACTCTAACTTTCAACATTAAACAATTAGATAGAATGATAAAATTTTATCTTGATGAAATTTAATTATCTTGATGAATTTTCTTTGATTACATTTAATCTTGATGTAGCAAGATTAAATATGATCACTCTAAAATCACAATGTTTTTGTGTATTAGACATGTCAATGAGTTTAATTTTACAAATATTTCAATTTTATAGAATCTTTCGTAATTCTTTGAATTTCAGCTTAGAAAAATCTTTAATTTCGCCTCAAAGTTTCTGATAATGTGTTATATTTCCGGGACTCTAACTATAAACATTAGGCAATTAGGATTTAGGAATTTAAAATTTGTACATTTAAGAAAAACTTGCATGGAGCAATACAAAATCCAATTTTAACAATGAAGAATTTTAAAATTAGTTCAATTATTTCTACAGTTTCTTGGCAAAACACAGGAGCTTTATGAATTGTTTTTATTATTTATATTTGCTTGATTTCATTAATTTTTAGGTAATATAAAGGTAAGAGATTATTGTAATCTTACAAATATTGTTATTGCAGATGTTTCTAAAATGATCTTTGATGGTTATTTAATGTAATGTGCGTTATAATGTTTTTAATCTTGCATAACATAAAATATCTTTTTCAATTATTTTAATAGAAATTATTATTATTATTATTATTATTATTTGTTTTTGAAAAGAAATTTAATTTCTTTGATGATGAGTTATGCCAATTTATTCATTATAAACTGTAACTATCTGAGTACATTTGATAATTTTACTGTCGGTCGCATAGAGTTCTCAGCATTTCAGTTATCATGCAATTATTTCAATGGATTCTAATGCTTTTTAATACTTGCATGAAGTGCCATTTATTTTTTATGCTGAGTTATTTATTAAATTTACCAAACTAAATATTCAATAAATAGTATTGCAGGAAAATTTATCAAATATTCATTAGGAAATAAAAAAGAAGAGTTTTAACCTAACAATTTATGATTATTACGTAAAAACGCGAATCAGAAAATTTTCTGAATGTAAATCTTATATTTATTCATCCGAATTTAATTATACGTTGCAGTAAATAAAAATTACTCTAAGATATTTTATTTTGAACTACATTTTTATAACAATATTACGAGTTGTCCGTAGTTTTTACGCCTCCCAAGTTCAAGTATAATCCTGGTTCATGTTCATGTAAAATGTAAACATCTCCTCCCATCTTCTCTCTCATCCCTAATTAAGTAAACAAGAGCATCTTGGCGCATGCGCAAAAATGTGGAAGCTTTTCAAATCCAAGAATGAACAATAGAATTTTTTTATTTTTCTACATAAAAAAAAGCCCCTTCAATTTAACAGATACGTTAATTTTTTTGAAATTCTAAACTAAAGCTGAAAATTTTGTTTTCATATTAGAAAAGTAAAATTTTGTTAACACGTAATTTCGAAACAAATAGATGGAACTAATGAAATTTGGTTTCCGGATATACTTCTGCTGTAATTTTAAAACCCGTTATATAAATGAGTGTTGAATTGAAATATTTTAAAATTAGTTCACATTTCAATACCTAGACAATCCCTTATGAAAGTTTTAATTCAAAGTTTTTAACCCATATTGAATCAATCATAAAAATAAATTTAGGAGAAACGTGATTTTTTAAAGATATGATCAATATTAGACATATAAAAATAATTTAAATATTTTTTATATAAATATAAATTTTATTTTATTTAATTTTTATTTAAATATAAATTTTTATACCCAATTTTACAGATTGTCATATAAATAGGACATTGATCCAATACACTACTGAAAATTACAAACTTTGGGTAATCTTACAAAAAAGATTTCATAAACGGAATTTCGAAAATCAGTCCCTATATAGTCTAACATTATATATTTTTCAAATTGTTATACTATTTTTCTTATTTGAAAGTGCACTCATAAGATTTTTTATATAATCTGAAAGGTTTAAAATTGTTGAGAAATTCGATTTCTTTCCCCATGCTAGAAAACCAAAGATCAAAGTCTAGATGTTTCATTCTCTGAAATCATTTGGGTATTCCAATTTTACCAATAATGATCTGTGTAATGAGATCAGATGAGATACGACAAATTTTAGATTAAGGCAATTTAATCTGATTATTATACCTGGAAACATATCAAAAAGGTTTTATTTTAATGAAGTAATTTTTTCGTCTATTTTAAGATTAATTTTCTACTGAAGCAAAATGAAATACTAACATGATATCCCATCTTCCAAATCTAATTAAAATCACTTCAATCCTTCGAGTAAAGTAAATTTGGAATTTAAAATCGTATATATTTGGAAAATAATGCACTAACACAATTTGCAATTCAAGACTCTACTAAAACATTTCGTTAGTTTGAAGTGGTCTCTTGAATAATTTTTCTTATATTCTCTAATAAATGTACCTGTGTATTACAAAATGCATGCCATTGAAGAAGAGTGACCAAGAAAGAGCCTATCACCATCCGATCTTTGGTTCATAATCATTAGAATAAAGTTTTTAAACAAAAACAGGAATACCGAATATATGTATTTGTTCTTTATTTTTTAACGTATTGAAACCAAAATTTAAATCTGAATTACAACTGGAGTCACAAAATCCCATCCTAATCGTATATAATTAAATCTTTATGTTTTCTATTTATGTCCTTTACATTCTTTTGAATTTGCAGTATAACCCACTATTTATAGTTTGTCGAATTTAATTCGACATTTGATAAGTATCCGCAATATGGATGCTAAATCTGAGTGTCAAATTTCATCTACTTACCTCTCTTAATTATGTATTTATTATTAACTCATATTCGCTCTCACAATCGGACAGACAGAAAGATTTTTTCTGAATGTCTAAATGGATTTATTCAACATTCGGTGGAAATCTAAAAATTCTGCGAAAATCCTATATACTTTCACAGGTATATCTTAAAAATGTCTTTGAGCTATCTGTTTTACAAACAATAGATAGATATATTTGCCTATTTTCAAAAATGAGTTTTCCGCTCTCATAAAGGTTTGAAATGCGCAGATTTGTGAAAACCTAAACTTATTAATTATGACGATTAGAATGTTTTCATTTTTTTATAGTTGGTGTAAAAGAAAGTAAGATTAGGCTTGTTTTATGTGAATTCTAAAAAATTATACCATTTTGTTATGTTATTGATAGCACAAAATATATTTGTACCGAATTTTAAGGGCAAAAAATATTTGTACGGTTATCTTCTACTTTATTATTCCTTTCTTCACTACACAGTCGTAAAAATGTATCACTCGAAAGAATAGGATGTACTTTTCAACAAAGATTTGCCCGTATATTGAAAGGGTTCAACTCACGCTTTCGATAACCGACAAAATGTTTTTCAAATCAAAATTTAAAATTCAAACAAGAGACAGTCCTGGAAAACAATTTTCATCAGTTTACCTCTATTAGTTTTCAAAACTTAAGCTAAATAAATTTACCTTTTTGGTGTGAAAAGAAAATTCAGGATTTTTTTTTTCATATCAGTAAAGAAAAAAACATGACTATTGGCCTGAACTTTTTTGATACATATATATAAGATATTCTACACAAGTTTCATTTATATTTAAGCACAAAAAATAACAATAAATATGTAAAAGAATTTCCCAAAATTGAAGTAAAAATCTTTAAAATGGTAGTGCATTCGTAATCGGAAGTATACCAATAGCCAATGCCATTTTATGTAAGCATGAAAAAGGTCAGGTCATTCAAATGAGTAGGTACTGTTTTCGGTTCGTTATATTTTTGCAATGCATATAAAACGAACAGTGTTTTAAGGTACATCCTCACAAACTTCATGTTATTGATAACTTTTTATTTCAAACAAAAATGAAACCACTGTATAATTTCAGTCTGAATTAATTTGGCATGTTCTTATATTATTTCTAAAACATAAGAATGCGCGAAAAATTTTGGACGGTGCCAAAAAGTATCAGAACAAACGTGAAGAACGCCTTCCACAACAAAACTTTCCTTTATATTCGTTATTCTTCAATCAAACTGAAAGTATCTATCCTTATAGAAAACTAAAATTCTTTCTTTCTGATTTGCTGAATGTCACTTACAAAATACGCTCTAAAAATAAATGAAGGAATATAATATTTTTTCGTAATATCATAAGTTTATACTATTATAGTGTAGACATTCAAATTTAATCGATCGGTTTTACATTATTTTGTTTAATACGAAAATTCAGAAGATGACCACAAATTTAAATTAAATTGCAATGAAATTAGAACATTAAATTATCTACAATTGCTAGTATCAAAATATTATAACTAATTTGAAAAAATTAAAATTTTGAAAATTGTACGAAAAGAAAACATTTTTTAAAAAGAGAACATTTTTTTAAAAAATTATAATATTTGAATTTGTAACATTTGAAACTGAAAAATCTTTTCAAAATCTACGTTTCGAACATTCTTTTACATCTATGTATCACAAAGTTTGAAAAATTGGTTGGAATGTGGGGAAAAAAATTTTGGTGCACGGAGACCACTTAAATTTGAGTACCAGAATTAACCTCCTGGCTTCATCATTTGTAGCAATCGAATTAACTTACATTAAAACAGGAAGACCAACAGACTTTTTATAATGGAATTAGTTAAAAATTTGATAAAAATCAAATACCAAACTTCATGACTCCAGCTAGATCACTTTTGAGTTATGGATTTCTCAGATACACATTTTGACACGTAATGTATAAAATGTATTTTTCGAAGTCAAACAAGTCTAAAACGACAAGATTTGTCAAAATGTGGTGCTCCAATTTTTTGACGGTTAAAATATTTTGTCTTTGTATGCTCCATATACGAGAATTTCATTAAAAAGGAAATTTTTATTTAATTCAATATTCAACTTTTAATCCAAAACAATTGAATTACTCAAATGTTGTTCAAAAGAAATAAGAACAAAGAAAAATTCAACAAAAATGATGATGTTACAAGTGTATTTTTTTATTAAAAGATTTCTTATTTATGTCATGGTATACATGCTTTTGCTTAACAACATATATATTAGAGAAATATTTTTACGACTTTAACATCACACTTCGGCGTATACAGCTCATATAGATAATTCGTATGTTATTTAGTTAAGTTATAAGGTTGTTTAATTTAAAAAAATAACTCTAGGGCTTATAAACGAAGATTTAAAAAAAATGGGTAAGAACTCAAAGAAAATGAATTACAAGATTATAGAAAAGGGAAATAATGTGTTAAGTAATATCTTTGAATACAAGTGCATTGTAAAAAAATAAATGATTGTTATGAGATTGAAACTACTGGCATCTTGATATAAGTATATATAAAATAGAAATACACAAATGTAAAAGCACTGCGTTATCTAAAGACTTAAAAATGAGGAAAAAATATAACTTATCATGTTAAAACATGATATATTAAAAAATTTCAAATACAAACATTATATAAAATATAAAACTGATCCCTGCTTATGATCCTTGACAATCAAGCATAAAATATTCTTAATAATGAATATGAGGGGAAAAAATAAGATTGTAAAGAATACAAGCACAGATTAAAAATGTTTCGTTATGTATGAATATATTCCTCAATTAATAAAGTTTAGGAATACTTCTTATTTCAAACAATCTATAAATTTTAAGATCAAAAGAAATGCCTCATTTAATTTATTAATAAGTTTAAATCTTTTTAAAAAAGTTCATGCAACAGAATTTGGTTTGTTTTTGACCAAATTCTGTTTTTGGCATATTGCACAGAAATATGAGAAAAAAAAATGCGATACAAATAATATTCAAAAACAGAAATATTATAAAGTTGATACAGTTATTATTTTGAATGAAATTTTATTTTTTAAATCGCAAGAAAGTTAACATGTCAGTCACTCCCTGATAACACACTTTTAGTTAAAATAGAGCAACTTTACTCAAGAGTCAGACAATATAGAATTAAAAATTTGATGACTTGATAACAAGTTTATTATTTGATTCTAATATCATGTTAATAGTCATCATTATTTTGTAGAAATAATTTATTCTCTGATTTTATTTGGAACAAATCTTTTCTATATATATCAAATTTATGACATACTCAATTATAACAACAAAAAAATTATTTACACAAAATTTATGTATATACGATGGAATATCCACGCAATCAAAATAATATATAAAGAACTTTTGGCTAAATAAGTCAGTTTTTTCTTCATTCATTCTTTACAAATAAATGTCTTTTGTTCCTGATAAATTCTAAAAAATATCCAGTGCTTTTTTAATGTTGATAGCTCAAAACAATTAAATGTATGAAAATAGGTAAGGACGCCGTTTTCTACAGGCATTGTCCATCATATATTCATAAAAAAGTATCCAATACAAAAAGATTTAATGTGTGCTTAAAAATTACTGTATTCAAAATCCTTTTTAGTCTGTCAACAAATTAATACAAACACAGACTTCGAAATCTTGTAAACGAATACTCATTTTTTGGATCCAAATTAAAATTGTAATAGAAATTCTTTCTGAAAACTAAATTTCATTCATTCAGCTCTATTGTGTTAAAAATTATTTACTAACAAATTTTTGCATCCCTAATGGTAAAAAAAGAAAAAAAAAATGCACTTTATTCACATCATATAAAAAATTATTGCTATTGACACGAAAATTTTTGATTCAGAAATATGAGATATTTTAAGCATTATTCACTTAAAATTTATCAATAAAAAGTAACAATTAAAGCGTGATATAAAAAAGAAGGCTTAAAACCTCTGAAATGCGATTCACAAATATCTGGGGAGAAACCAGTGGATAAATGGTAATAGAAAAAAGTATCAAAGCAAAGCAAAATAATGCCTTCTACCTCAGAAGTATTTTACTAATGATGGGCACTTTTAACTCTAAAGGGAGTCTCTGTCTTTACAATAAGCTCAAAGATTTTCTTGTTGACTCACTGAATATTATTTATAGAATAAGCATCCCAAGGAAAAATGAAATAACGTAGTTTTTTCTTTCGGAATATTACTTACATTATACTATGTACAAATTTTGCAATTAGTGTAACAATTTTCTATTTCATACTGAAACTCTGAAAATGCACCATAAATGTACGGTAAATAGTCATGGTATCGAAACATTTTTAATTAGATTCGCTTTCTAATATCAAAATATTGTAATTAAGAAAATAGACTAAATATGTATCATTAATTTCAGAGCATAACGTAACGCCATCCTGTGCCCCCAGTGTCTATAACAATAAGCTGTTTAACCAGTTGGATGAGCACAAGATGGAAGGGGAAAAAAGAAAAACCAAACCATCCAGGGATCTCCGGAGAGCAACTCATCGGTGTCATATCCTTCACGACTGCATTTCATGTTTTGGTGAAGTAATAATTAAATGGAGGGAACAAGAATAATTAAAAACAAATGGAGACAATGGACTGAAGTAACGGAGAAAAGAGGTTACTATTTGAAAAGGAAAAAAAATGATAAATTGTACTGTGAACATTTGTTTGACATATATAAGCATATAAAAAAACATTATAGAATTAGAAATCTGTAGCGTCCGTCGCGATCCTGTCAGATGTTTAAAATTTCTTAATTTCATTCCAGCAGTTTTTGCGACAGAGAGATGAGTGAGTTTGGTTACCAAATATGAAATTATATTCCTCAAGAGTGATTCCGAAATCAGGTGGAATATTTAGCAATACGTTAATATAATAATATCTCAACAACGGCGGGGACTTAAAATAATTCTGAAAACTGAAAAACAGCTCTTTTTGCGCGCACGCACGCTACGCTAAAGCAAAAGCTGTGCTCCTTCAATAAACTATGTAGGGAGCGTTGATAGAATGCTGACATTTTCTGTTATTTTTATGCATGCAAGCTGTTTAAAAAATTGCTGGTGTTGAAAACGTTTACACCTTGCACGTTTTTTAAGTAGTGTTATATGTCTGATCAATTTAATAAGGACAAGAACTTATAAATGGCGTCATAATAAAAGATAATCCCATCGTTGTCAAATCCTACTCGACTGTATTCAATTTTTGGTAAAGTCATAGCTAAATGGAGGAGACAAGAATACTTAAACAAATGGTGACTATGGGTTGATCATCATAATGGGTAAAATTAGAATATTGTAATTAAGAAAATAGACAAAATATGTATCCTTAATTACCGAACATAACATAACGCCATCCTGTGCCCCCAGCGCCTATAACATTAAATTATCTAAACATTTGGATGACCACAAGATGGGAGAGATAAAAAAAAAAAGAAGAAGAAAAGTTAAAAAAATGTTAAAAGAAAGAAAGAGACGGCAAACCATCCTGGGATCTCCAGAGGGAAACCCATCGTTGTCAAATTCTACACGAATTTATTCAATTTTTGGTAAAGTTATAGCTAAATGGAGGGGACAAGAATACTTAAACAATGGTGACTTTGAGTTGAACTTACAGGGAAATGAGATAATTTACCGAAAAGGAAAAAAACTGATAAATTACATTGTAAACATTTGTATGACATATATAAGCATATAAAAAACATTATAGAATTAGAAATCTCTAGCGTCCGTCTGGGTCTTGACAGGTTCTTAAAATTTCTTAGTTTGATTCAAGCAATCTTTGCGACAGAGAATTGAGTGAGTTTTGGTAACAGAAGAAAGAATTATATTCCTCAAGAGTGATTCCGAATTCAGGTGGAACATTTAGCAATACGTAAATATAATAATATCTAAACAACGGTGGTGACTTAAATTACTTTGGAAAATCATAAAGCAGCTCTTTTGGTACACACGCACGCTTCGCTAAAGCTGTGCTATTTCAAAAACTATGAAAGGAAAGTTAAACAGTACTGATCTTTTCTGTTATTTTTATAAATGCAAGCTGTTTAAAAAATTGCTGGTGTTGAAAACTTTTATATCATGCGCGTTTTTTAAATAGTTTTATATGTCTGGTCATTTTAATAAGGACAAGAACTTGTGTACATTTAACGAACGAGAAGTAAACGCAATTAAAATGTTGAGCAGATAAATTACTTTCTTCCAAAAAATGTCAAACTTTAGGTATAACATCTTTTTCAATAAAATAAAATATTTAAATAAAAGATTAAAAATCCTGCTTTTCTTTTAAACACTTAGAATTGAGCTCTGTTTGTACAGAACTAAATATATAAAATTAATTACATGCGCTTATAATTTTTTTAATTTGATTCAAGCGATCTTTGTTGGAGAAAGCAGAATAAGTTTGGGTAACAGATGGAAGAATTATATTTCACAAGGACGATTCCGAATCCAGGGAAGCATTTAACATTATTTAAAAATTAGTGATATTTCCATCGCGACTGTTACCAAAAAGAATTTCCAGAAAATCATCAAATGTTTTTATTTTGTATTCCCGAGCGCACCCTCTGAAAAAGCAAAACTGCTGTTGTGGTGTGGAAGTTTAGATGGCATTCGGTTGTCGTCCTTTTCATCTGACCGTGTTTCAAAATTATGAGCTCCATTCCAACATAGCCCTAGTGCTGTTTAAAAAAAATTCCGGGCCGCTTATTTAGCAAATTAAATTTTGCCACTTATTTAGTTGTTTCGGGTGTTTGATCATTCCAATTAAAACAATAGCCAATAAATTCAAGCATAATATGTTTTATTTAAATTTTAACCAGCACCTGATGAAAGGAATGAAATAATTGATAATTCAATTTCTTTCTCCTAAAAGAAAATGATGAACTACATACATCACGAAACATACATCTCCATGAAAAGAGAAATTATAATAAGATTAAAAACCAGGTTTTCTTTCAGAAAGTTCGCGTTGAGCTACATTAGTACACATTTTCGAATTTTGCTTGAGAATACTTCAACTGTCTTCCTAATACGACCACTCTGATACGCTTCGGTTATAAGACATGGAAATTGAGAAAAACAAAAACTCTGAAAACGTAATACATATACACGTTTCTGAAAACGTAACACAAATACACGCTAAATAGTAATTGTCTTTAAGTAAATAGACTAAGTGCATATCATTAATAACATGTACTTAAAATTTCTAAAAATTATTCCTCGTCATCTGACCACGATTTTAGTGATTTCGCTTCTAATATTAGTATATTGTAATTCATTAAATGGACAAAATATATATCATTAAGGACAGGTCATTAGAGTTTCTTCTTTTCATTCCTGCAATCTTTGCGTTAAGAAAGTGACTGAGTTTGAGAAACAGAAGAAATAATTATATTCCCCCTGATTAATTCTTAATCCAATGGAGTATTTAACATTACACACTAGTTATTAATAACTCAACTGTAACTGTTAAAAAAAAGAAATTTTTGAAGATGATTAAATTACAATTCAGTCATTAAATCACATTCATATTTCATATATTTTAGTTTTTCATTTATCAAATTTACATGGACAGACAGTACATTACTTGACGAAAATAATTCAAAATTTGACGGGAACTTACTCTTTAGAATTTAAATATGAGATCAAAATTTTAAGAATCTACTTCCTTTCACTTTTTAGTAATCGAGTTAATTTCTTAAGAATGGAATTTATTCACGATTTGATAGAAATAAAATATTAAATTCCATCCGTCTATCTGAAGCACATTTTAGTTGTCGAGTTATTGTTTTGTCGAGTATCGATCATCGCTTATAAAATATTAGTTCAAATATTTTTAGAGCACATTAATACCTTTCGAATGATAAATTTTCTGATTTCTAATGGATGCCAGAATAAAGTTGAGCCGCTACATTTCTTTTAATATGAGATATTGTTGAAAATCATTAATATTTTAAAAGAACGATACATTTTTTTAAGGATAAAATTTAAATGATTTTTTTACTCTATTGTTTGAAGCACGCGGAGACAAAATATTGTAACGGATATGAAATTCAAGCTCTATTTTTTGACTAATCTCTTCGTCTTAAACGTCTCTGACCTAGAAAAATGAATTTTTGACAATATGTGTAATAATTTGCGAATTCGAAAACTAAAAATTGCTACAGCTAGTTGATGAAAATTGTGTTTTATTTCTATCAAATTTTGTTATAACTTAAATTGTTATAAATAATATAAATAGTAATATGTAAGTTATTTTATTTTAAATTGAATTTCGAAATTTAATTTAAAGTACAACATTCAATCGCAGATTCATTAGGAAAGGAAAATGCGAGAAAAGAATTTTTGCTTTAATATATTAATTTTATATACTCAGTTTTTTACTTTACCCCGAAAAAAAAAGAACCTTAACTACAAAATTAAATAATTTTTGTTGAAAGATCAGTACGAGAAATGATTTTGAGAAAATAAATTGTTCTTTAAAGTAATATTTTGATTAAATTTAACCAGATCTTTCATGGCTTTAATGATCCATAATAACCAATGGCTGGTAAAGCATTTATAAATAGTTTAAAACGTTGTTAATTCTCACATTTAATCATATTTCTGGTATACGACCGATTGAAAGATGGGCATCTTTTTCAAGTGCAATTTTAATAAGCTATGCTACAAATGACATTCAAAATAATGTTTGGATATTTTATGAAATGATTCATAAAATATTTTTAATAATGCATGTGAAGCATTTGTTTTGTTGACTTTAACTTAATAAATTTCACCCGATAATTGCATAATCCTTTTTTCATGCCATATTTTTTAATATTAATAAAAATGAATATTTATTGCAAAATTTGTAATTTTTGCTGACATGGAGATTACGAAAAGAACTTTTGTCTAAGTAAACAATATCCGAATAGAATTTTAAAACAGAAGTGTTTTATTTTTTTTTCTTCATAATTAACATTTGGATTACTTCTGTGTTCATAAAATATTAAAGAAATGACTTTAATATATTAAAGAAATGACTCGTATATTCGTGCGAATGCTTCAGGAAGCAACGCGTTTTTAAAATACAAGCGCAGAAATTTTGTAGACATAATTTTCTTCATTTTTACGACATTTATGGGCATAAATTCTTCAAAAAATTGTTAGTGTAAAAAATTGGTATCAATGGCTGATTTCGCTTCAGTTATCTTGTGCATCCATGCTTTGTGTTGCGTCAATCATCACTCCTTCTAAAATAAGGATATTGAAAATGCATTCATAAGATTTTTTATATAATCTGAAAGGTTTAAAATTGTTGAGAAATTCGCTTTTTTTCCCCATGCTAGAAAAACATAAGATCAAAGGCTAAATGTTCATTCTCTGAAATCATTTGGTTAAACTACCTTAAAACGGGTATTCCAATTTTACTTACCAATAATGATGTGTGTAATGAGATCAGATGAGATACGACAAATTTTAGTTTAAGGCACTGTAATCAGAATATTATCCTTGGAAACATATATCAATGGATTTCGAAAGGTTTTATTTTACCAAAGTAATTTCTTTTAGCTATTTTAAGATTAATTTTCTACTGAAGCTAATTGGTGCTAAGATAATATCTCATCTTCCAAATCTAATTCTAATCACTTCAATCATTCGAGTGAAGTAAATTTGGGATTTAAAATAATCTATATTTGGAAAATAATGCAATAATACAATTTACAGATGAAGAATCTACTAAAAAATTTCATTACTTTGAAGTGGTCTCTTCAAAAGATTTTCGTATATTCTCTAATAAATGTACCTGTCTATTACAAAACGCACTTCGTCGACGAAGAGTGGCCAAGAAAGAGCCAATCAGCATGCGATCTTGGGTGACTAATCGTTAGAATGAAGTTTTTGAACAAAGACAAGAATACCGAATATATGTATTTGTTCTTTATTTTTGAACTAATTGAAACCAAAATTTGAATCTGAATTACAACTGCAGTTACAAAATCCCATCCTAATCGTATACAATTAAATCATTTTGTTTTCGATTTATGTCCTTTACATTCTTTTGAATTTGCATTATAAGAGACTATTTACAGTTTGTTGATACAGAACTTTTTTGATACAGACATATAAGATATTATACACAAGTTACATTCAAATTTGAGAACAAAAATAAAGTAATAAATATGTAAAATAATTTCTCAAAATTGAATTAAAAACTTTAAAATGGTGGTGCATTCGTATTCGGACGTAAGCCAATGTCCAATGTCATTTTATGTAAGCATGAAAAATTTAAGGTCATTCCAATGAGTAGGTACTGTTTTCGGTACTTTATATTTTTGCAATGCATATAAAACGAACAGTGGTTTTAAGGGGTACATTCACAAACTTCTAGTTATTGATAACTTTTTATTTCAAGCATAAATGAGACTGCTAGCATAATTTAAGTCTGAATAAATTTGGCATGTTCTTATATTATTGCTATGACATAAGAATGTGCGAAAAATTTTGACGGCGGCAAAAAGTATCAGAACAAATTTAAAGAAGGCCTTCCTCAGTAAAATTGTCATAAATATTCATTATTCCTCATTCAAACTGAAAGTATCTATCCTTATAGAAAACTAATAATCTTTCATTTTGATTCGCTGAATGTCACGTACAAAATACACTCTCAAAAAATCAATGAAAGAATAAAATATATTTTTTAATATATGTTTATACTATTACAGCGTAGACATTCAAATTTAATCGATCAGTTTTACATTATTTCCTTTAATACAAAAGCTCTGAAGATGACCAGAAGTTTAAATTAAATTGCAATGAAATTAGACTATTTAAATTATCCACAATTACTATTATCAAAAAATTTTAACTAATGAAACAGATTAAATAAATTGCAGTTCTGACATGCACTTAGAATTTCTTTACGTCAAAAAAAGACATTTAAATGGGTAAATATTTTCAAAACAAACAAAATATTTAGTTCACCATCTCCACATTTTGCGTAGCTTCTGACGAAAACAGAAAGAACAAATTTTAAATTATGGAAAAAAATGTTACCAATCCATATTGAAGCTTACATGCACACGCTTTGCAAAAGCAGCGCTTTTCCAACGCATTTTGTGAGCTAGAATCAATGATCCTGCACGCACTACTATCACATATATAAACATAGACTGTCTAAAATCTACTTGATGTTGTAAAATTTGCTTCCAAGAATTTCTTTTGGCTTGCCTCTGTTATTGTGTGTGTCTGCACATTCCAAATAAAACAAAAACGTGCAAATGCAGTCATAATTCCCTTTTCAGCTTTTTACGATTAGCAGCTGAATGGAATAAATTTGTTGAAAAATTAAATAGATTTCCCTACGAGAAATAGAAGATAAGTAATTAGATGTTTCATTCCAAACGCTACGAAAATATAAATATTTGAATAAACGATTAAAATTAAATGTTTTCCGCCAATATTTGTGACTTATGCATACATAGTTCTGTGCCACTTTGATATCGTTTCTGTCACAGTTGAAAAAAATCATCATTCGAAAGAATGAAAAGGCTTCCGGAAAATCAAAT
>JAPMOR010082485.1:179294-198641 GCA_026543865.1 Argiope aurantia | reverse complement strand
TGTGTGTGTGTGTGTGTGTGTGTGTGTGTGTGTGTGTGTGTGTGTGTGTTAGCATCATTAAAGTTAGGCTTAAAAGAACAGTACAAAACACACAATATCTAAGATTAGAGAATTTATTTATTTCGAATTTTCATAATCTGAACGCAAAACTATATACACCAAGTGTTAATAATAGATATAATTGAATTTAAAAATGCAGATATATGACGAGATAACATACACAATTGTATATCATATCATTGTGACATCTCATGACTTAATTCCATTTCGTTTTAATTAATTAAACGTTAACATTAATTATTTTCCAAATAATTAATGTTCTATATAAGTTTGCAGAATTAATTTTAAATGACTTTCTTTAACTTATTATTATTTTTTTGTTTAAATTTAGATTCTTATAACTTCTTTTTCCAGGCCCAGGTATCAGAAATTTACTCTTCTGTGTGTACTAGGGATTGCAATATCGGACAAAAGTTTCAATACCGGTATTCGGTATTTTTTAGATCTTAATACCAGGATACCGGTTTTAATACCAGTATTAGAAATTTTAGAAAAAGAAAGAAAACACAGGTGTTTCTTTGTTTTATTTGCCAGTTTTATTAGAGAATGTAAATATCACAAAATTTGTAACATAAATTATAACAGTATATAAGGAATCACAAAAAAGTAAAGAAACATCTTATTTATTTAAATCACAAAAAACGTGTAAATATTACTATTCAATCTGTAGTACTATTAAAAATTTTTGAAATGTGATCTTAAAATACATAATGCATCAATTGTACTGTCATTAAGCCTGAAAAGTAATTTTGTGTAAAAATTACCAGCTGACGAAAACGCTCTTTCGGCATCTATGCTAGTTGGTGGTACTGTTAGTAATGTGCGATATACTTTTTCCAAGTATTTACCTCTAAATCCTTCATCTTCAAATAAATCGATTTGTCTTCGGATGGTTTTGGATATAGCTGATTTCTGTATTGTATTTTGGTTCGTTGATTTTTTTATATTTATCGCCAATTCTAATTTTTGTTCAAGAGACAATTCCTTTTCACTATCGACATTAGTGTCATCATAATCTTCGATAATTGAACCGAATTCTTCTGAATGTGGATAGGTTTGTGTGTAAAAAATTTTAAGAAAATTTACTCTAAACTTAATCAGATTTGAAATGGTTATTTTCTTTTCTTCTTTTTCATTTTCATTTTTAAAATCATTATAATTATGTAAATACCATAAGACATTTTCTATTTCGGTATGCCTTTCTTCTGTGTGATTTTTCAATGTAATATATAATTCTTCAGGTAGTGATGTGTGCTGTACTTTCAGTGACTGCCTCATGAAATTTATTATTGCATTAGCTGTTAATAAATTAGAGTCTCTTCTACATAATGCCTTAACAGTCAGTAAGAAGTAGAGCTGATATAGTTCTGGATATTAAGTCGAATTCACTATCTGAAAAATTAATTTACAGGTTTAAGTCGATCATTGCTTTTTGGATTGGATTTCTCAGTTTCAAAAATCGTTCCATCATTAGGAGTAAACTGTTCAAACGTGTTTTAGAATCTAATATTAACATATATTCTGTTTTATTTTCAGTTAGTATATATTTTAGTAATATATCATTTTTTGTAGGGAAACGTTTAAATATCTTTAAAAAATTTCGAACTTTAAAAATTATAGGAAGCAATTCTTGATGGGTTAATATTTCATCCTCATTAGCAATATCTTCTTCAACAATTACATTGTCATTATCTCCATTGTCAATATCACTTTCACTCTTACTCTCTTCAAAGGTGGAATCCGAAGTTTCTATATCCACAGTATTTGTATTCTTCTGTTCTTTATTTTTTTGGTATAATACGTCTATTACTTCTTACTGAATTCCATGAGCATTGTATAATCGCTGATTTGCACCAATCAGCTTTCCAACTCTTTTCATAACTGTTGCTCCATCAGTCGTTATGGATACAATATCTTCTTTCAGGGATAATCCATGTTTCGCTAATTTAGATTTAAGCAATTAATTAAGCCATTAATAAGCTAATGAAGTTCGACCCGTTAGGGAGACATAAAAACAAAAACGTATACTATTTTGCTATGTTCGCGATGCCTGAAAATGTAGTGGAGACAATTTAAACAATTTCTAGTAAATACCTAAAAATTGGCATTTAAACTTGTGAATACCGGTATTACAAAATTGTACAAATGTCTCAAAATACCGGTATTCGGTATCCCGGTATACCGGTATTGCAATCCCTAGTGTGTACCTATTAATACCTTAAAGATCGGAATTAGGGTCGAGAATTTTCTCTTTCTTTGTCTTTGACCAATGCTTTGTTTTCCATTTCTGTAAACCAGTTCATTAAAAACGTAAAGGAAAAAAATTCATTTTAAATGTTTAGGAAAATTGTCTGGTTAGTTTCACTTGAGGGAGAGAACATGATAATAATCTGGGAAAACGACGATATGGTAATTTTTTTCTTATTGTGAGAAAGTTTTGTGTATCTTGAACCCATATCTGAATCGCCTTAAGTGTCTTCTTTGAATTTATGATTTCTTACTGAAATAAATCTGAGACCGAAGTATATGTACGGGAAACATTTTGACTCGATTAGTATTAAAACCCTAATGTCCAACTGACAGTTGATTATCGTTGTTATTAATCGATATTGGTTTGGTTCTTATGAAATGTGATTGGATATTCTCCAGTTTAAATAGAAACAGGTAAAAAGACTTAATTAATCAATCGAATTGTTCTTAGTAATGCTTTTAATATTTTTTGTTTTACATAAGGAACTGTTATTCCGAGAAATATCAAACATAATGTATACGTGCATTAAATCTTCCCACTCAAACTTCGGAACAGAATAAATGAGTGCAGTTGTAGTCTCTGCATAATATCAATGCTTTATTAAATCAATAGTACAGAGAAGGACAAACAAGGAATGTTTCAAAACTTCAAAATCACATATAATGGCAGAAAATTTGATGTTAAATCCAGCCTCGTTGCAGTCCGATCTCATCCATACAGGATTATCAAACAGATCTACATATAATTAGATCTTAAATGGCATGAAAATAGTAGAGTGTTTCATGAATGGATTTCTTAATGTACCTATTATAACTCAAATTGCTGGAAGCACATATTAAATTTTACATAGATTAAATGCTACAACTAAATATATACATTTCTAATTTAATTTCAAATACTAAGCGCCCAACTACCCGTAATAGATATACACATTTTTCGGTGGTTAAGCATTTTGTAGACATCAAGATAAGAGCTGATAAAATGTCCTCTAAAAATTGTTGAACGATAATAATAGCTCTTAAGATATAAGAAGTCATGATATTATTTAACATATGTTTTAAAACATATATTTTAGAAACGAAGTATTCGCAAAATTTACTATTAAATTAAAATAAATAATATTCTCTGGCGTTATAATTGCATGGATTTCTAACATTATCGATGCATTGAAAAACATGCTATAAATCGTAATAACATTTCATCACGAATAAACTGGATTTTAAAACAGTTCGTTTAATTTGTTATATTTTTTTACTGAATATATATCATAAAGAACGTATCTTAAAAATTCTCCATCGTGTAATATCACTTTTTTTTATTCTCATTTTAACGAACAAATTACTCGTCTCAAAATGGAAACATTATTTCCAGTATCATAGTAAAGGAAGGAGAAGAAAATTATAACGAGTGAAACAAAATAAACATTTTTTTTTTGTATGAAAAGGTGTTGAAGATAAACAGTTATTGAAGGATAAATGAGCAATTCTAAATAAATTTGAATATCGAAATTTTTCGACTATATTGCAATTTTTCATTATTATATTGCATCAAGATGATAAATGCATACAATTTCAAAATGTTTACTAAACGTAATAGTTCTTAATTCGATTCTCTTAAAAAAGATATCGTAAAATTAATTCCAGACATCTTTAATCTTCTTTGATTATTAAAATGCATAAATAAATAAGGATTTTTATAAATATTATCAACAGAAGATGATTTCGAAAAAGTAAAATTATAAAAAGAATCCTGCTACTCGTACAATTAAAGTTTACAAGCATCTTGCTGGATTATTTTTTTTATGTATGAGGAGGTTTGCTGTTACAACTTGTTTCACTGGTTAGAACAGGCCTTTGAAGCTATTGGTGTTATATTCACTATATTACTGTTTAAATTCACGTATGTAAAATATAAATAAAAATGGTAAAATTAAGTCTGTAATATTTAAGATATTAAAAAAAATCAGCGATTTCAAATTTATATTTTGCAATTAGTTCATAGAGAACACTATCCAGTTTCTACCATGTTTCTCGATATTGTTAAAAAATAATTTAAATTGAGTCGTTTATTTGTATAAGTATTTAATTTCTATTTAAAACAATTTATTTTTATTTTGATAACTTCTCCTTTTTTAATATTTTGTCCCACAATTGCATGATGTATATTTCTGGAGCTAATATAGTTTTTTTTTCAAGTAAATACACCGGAAGCAGAGAAGTAGTGTGAAGAAACTTAACTAATTTATGAAGCTCTATTGATATGTATATGTTTTTCTTTTATAACCAGTATGTTATTTTTTTCTGTGAAACTGTGAAGCTACGAATAAAAATTAGAAAAGTGATCTATTAAATAGTTAATAAGAAATAAATGATTCATATGCAACATAACTTTGCAGATGAGAGGCCGAAAAGAAAACTAGTTGGGAATTCAATTTATTTTGAAACGGGACGGCATGATTTGTACACGAAAAGAAACAATGGAACGCGTCCGTGTCAACTTTTCCTTCATGCCGTCTTGTGTTCGATGTAGACACAAGATGAAAATATGAGAAATTTTTCCCTTGCTGCTTTTACAAACAGATTCTTTTAGGGATTTCTTTGACACGTGTCGAATTAGGAAAGGGAATCATAGGTACTTTTGGGAGGTATGTCGCAGGTGTTAAGCATTTTTATCCTTCTCTCGGAACGTGAGAACTTAAATGTCAGCAATTTTTTAGAGTGACTGTTAGAAATAATTAAAAAAAATAGGAGGGACTTTGATTAGAAAATAATTTAAAATCTCGGAATAAAGTAACATGAGTTAATTTAAGATTTAAAAAATAGGAAATAAATTATGATTAAGAGATGTTATCATACATACTATTGTTTCTAACTGTGTAATCTTGTTTCGAAACGATTATCTCAATCTACATTCTATTCGGGGCTAAAGCAGACAATCTGCTTAGCTTAAGTATGCTCTTTCCAATAAATATGCTGAGCGGTAACTGTGAAGAATATATTCTCAGACAGCTCGCCAAGACTCTCTCTTTAACTCAAGATTTTGAAGACTTTGTAAATAAGTACAATCCAAAGAATAAATACAATCCTAAATTTTAAGCATAATAATATTAATTAAAGTATGATATTGTGAATCTGTACAAAAAGTGAGAAATTTCTGTAACGTGAAAGAAAATGCTTATTTATTTATAATTAATTTGTTTTAATCATTTCCAGCACTTTGAATAAATACAACTAAAATTAACAATCATCTATAAAATGCTGTCCACTCACTTAGGATACTTTTAACTGAAAAAACACCAAGTAATGAAACTGTAATCTTTGTGCAAATGTTTCTTCTACAGGAAACACCGTTGTTATATTTTAACGACATTCCCTTCTTCTACTTCCTTTTTTTATAGGCCCTCCATAAAGCTTCTTTCGGTTATAAGAGCTTTTAATTTTTATCACTTGTGGTTATTATTAGTGAATTAACTAAAGACTCTTTGGAGCAAAAAAAAAAAAAAAAGATAGGTATGCAAAACCTCTCTGAAGTGAAGTTTTATAGCTTTTTATAATTTGTGAACCTTGGCATCGACATTCATGGGATTTTTATGCTTCTAAAGATCAGAATTGATGATTATTGTTATAGTTATTGTTTCTTAGCTTGGAGCATATTTTCTAGAAAGCGATTTATTGTTAGATCTATTTTAAATATTTTTTGTATGAGACATTTAGATTATTAGTTGCAGTAGAAAAAATTAGATTTTATCAGTGCGTTGCTATCATTTTCACAAAAAGTTGCTATTGGAGAAGTATTATGTATGGAAAGAACTGAAAAAAAAAAAACGTTTCAAGTAAGTTGAAGTCCTTTTTATTAGTGAACCCAGATATATAGAAAACAGAAACAGCGTTGTGAGGTGTGCTTTACCAATGTATGATGCGCCAATCATAAGGGTAATCCACAGTAGATATGAAGGCTAAATGTGATAATAGGAAAATGATCCCAGCCATTTTGATCAGTATTCTTTATCATTATGATATATATAATTTTAATACTTTTTTAAATATATATGTTGCAATAATAATATTTCTATGGATTTACGTTGTTATTATAAAATTGTCCTTTTATGAACAGCTGGATTAAGTTTTATAATAGTTTCATGTGTCTTTGAATCATGTAAATAGTGTTAATAGAATGTATCATTTTTTAGACATGAGTGCAAAATGAATACGAAAGAGGAAATTATAAAGTTTAATACAACATTTACTCATATCGTTCGATTCTTTCGGTGGATATCCTTTTTATATCATATCACATCAACTGAAAAGAAGGTTCTTTCGAAAATAAGGTGCTGACAACCGCGTCAATGCAATGAAAATTAATAAAGCATTATTATTATTTCAAAAATGTATTAAAAATTTACTGTCTGCTACTGAAGACGAGTAAGCAAAAAATTTATATGGATACATTTCTTTTGTCGTATGGCATATTTTTTGTTTGACAGAGGGACAAATACCTCTTTATGGTTGAGCTAAGGAAAATAGAAACAGAAAAATGCGAATTAAAATACTAAAACTGAGGAGTCATAGGTCATCTGATGGAAAATTTAGTATTGAGGATTAAGCTAGCAAATCTTTGCTGGGAAGATAATACTGCCATAACAATCATTGAAGGCACCCAATTCTTTATAAATAGAGAGGAAATACGCGGGTATGCTCTCCCCGCAACTTTTTCTCAGATCCCTTAATAAAGGTGAAATTTTGTTTTCGACCTTCTTTTTACCCATTGAAAGCAACATTTGACACACAGCTACAACTGTCGTCATCACATCACGTACAATATTTGTAATATTTAAGTCATTACGTTTTTGAATGATCGCGTTTGCATGCTTTTGAAACTAAACACTGGCAGACATTCAATCCCTAGTTAGATATGACTCAAAATATGACAAACATCTGCACTCAGATATTAAATATTTGTACCCAATTTTATCCATCTGACGCTCTTCATTTTGTTGTTATAGTGCTAACCTATATTCGAACAACAGACAGACAGACTTTCTCTGAAGAGATTTTGATCAAAATGTGACATAAATATAAAAATTTGGTGTAAAGACCCTATACTGAACTTTATTGGTTTAACTCAAAGCGTTTTTTAGTTATCTTTGTGGCAGACAGACAGACGGACGAATAGGCAGACAAACATTTTTTCAGAAATACGTTTCTCGAACTCATAGAGGTCTAAATCATGTTGATTTGTCAAAATATTGACTTTGATTTTGACGATTATTGTACTTTCTCTATATTTGGATACGAGAAAGTAAATATGAATGGTGAAAGATATTAAGTAAACACACCGCCATGTGTCCTTTTTTTTATATTATATAAATGACGTGAATACGCTGGAGTTTTTTCATTCATGCAATGGGAAGATGGGTATTGACAATTATTTGTAAATGCAGGTGAGATATAACTAATTGCAACGTTCCAAAAGTCACTTCTCTAAAAGAAATTCTAAAACTCCTTCAAATTTCGTTAATATATTACCATAGCTTATCAAGAAATTTAAAAATGAAATATTCCGTGGAATTTGGCCATTCGACACAAACAGACTACTTGAAAATCCAAAGTGATTGGTTTGTAGTAAGAAATCCAAATGAAAAATAAAGTCGAATTTAAAATTATACAAAAACCATTGCTATCTGCCAAAAATGCAATTTAAATTTTGTCGTCAAAATTTTTCCTATTGTTTCATACAAGCCAAGATACATGACTGCAAATCATGTAATAGTGAATTTTGCAATTGTTCTATAAATAAGGTGTAACGCGTCATTTGCGCGTCTGCATTTATTTTCACAACCATTCATCATAAACAAGTAAATTCTGTTGCAAAATTCTTTAATGAATATTCCTGTTATGGTATCTTTGTAATTTAGAAAAAAATAATTTTATAAAAAATACAAAATTTGTATGTGATCTCAAGTTTCCCATTGTTATACTTTGTAGAAATTACATGATCTTAACTAATATAAAATTTAAAAAAATTATTGGATAAAAATTGTCACTCATATTTGATGCTAAAGTTTAAGCTGATTCATTTTATGAGATTTCTGACACTAGATTAAATTATATAGATGGCTTACGCATGATTGAGTGAAATCGTCACCTAGAAGTTGAATGCTATAGAAACACCTTATCAGCGGAATGCACGTGATCAGAGAGGTCATGTTAGTCGGAATTACGCAATGAAGATTGCCTTATATAAACTGAATCAACTCAAATTTTGAAAGGATAAATCTTAGTTTTTGTTTGTCTTATATTCATTATCATAAGTGTAACTGTAGAAGAAGGTAAAATATTTAAAAAGATAAATTTTGTAATTTTTATAAAAATGTCTTTTCATTCGAAAATACTCTGAAATGAATGTTTATTTCATTGATAAAATTTGTAGCTGGATGTGTATGTGTATGTTTGTGGAAATAAAAGCCAGGTAAAGATAATAAAGGCCGTAGCTTGAGTATAGAATAGCTTCGGGGAAAAAAATCCTAAAACTTTGCTGTGTTTATGTCTTTTTCATATTTTTATTTGTAATTTGATTATTCTGAAATATTTTTTTCTTCAAAAGCATTACTTTCTTTTAATGCTTAAATATTACAAAATAAACTACTTAAACCATTCCTTGATAACAAATCCTTGAAGCTTTATTTTAATCCAATTGTATTTTAAAAAGGAATTTTAAGCATAAGAAAGAAATTCCATGCAGTAAACACATTCAAAAGAACTTCTTAATTTGTGAGGTAATTTTTAAGAGAGCAGTTTAATTAGCGTTTCCTGAAATGATACCAATTAAAAGAACTAAATTTGATATCTTCACTGTTTTTGCTCACAGAATTAATCCTACTACTCACCTAAATTCAACAAGATATTTGAACAACATTTACATGTATTTGGAACTAAACAATTTCGTGTGATAAATACCACCCAAACTAGAGATTGCAGTTATTATATGGACCGTGATGACTCGGTTATATTGGAATTGGATACATAATCTCACACACGTTTAAATAGGATTCTATGTTAAATAGTAAATATGTTTCTGTTGGATGAAGTCTAAACTATACAAACGAAGCCAGTTAGTCACTGAAATTTATTCGCTGGTGATTACTCTGGAATGTCAAAACATTCTGCATGCAGTTGTCTTAGATATTATTACAGTACTCTGTTTTTGTAACAAACGAAGAAGGAAAAAACAATAAGAAGAAATCTCAGTTGTCTTCTATATTATTATTTAATGCTCAGACATTACTTGGAATTAAAATGGTCTCATAATTATACGTTTTATTGATTTTCACAAAACTATTCTTTAATTAATTCATTTTCTAATAAACCACATAATTAATAAATTTTTCTGGAATGATAGAACTGTAAAATTGCTTAATGTCATTACAACGAAATTAAATATATTATAATTAAAGAATCTGCAATGTAAAGCAAAACTTTAAAAAGCAGAAAAAAATTGTATCTGTGACAATACAGATTTTCAACAGTTTCTTTTAGTTAATTATCTCTGCAACCACGATCTTGGAAGCTAATTTAATTACTTTGTTTTCGATGAAAGGGAGTTTTTACAAACCCGCAGAAGATTAAAATGCGATGTTGAAGAAATATTTCCGTGAAACATCCATTCATTATTTTACTAATTAAGTTATTCAAAATGGGGTTCTTCTTTTTAAAAATTGGAATAAAAAGTAACCAAAACATCCAGATTATACATTTCAGTTAGATTATTTTTAAGAAATCTATAATTTTCTTATTAACATGAAAAAAACTAGATACATAAACTAGAAAATTAAAAGTCAAATAGAAAATAACATTTTTAAATGACATTAAAAAGGATAATTTTGTAAACACCCTCGAAATGAGAAAAAAAAATGATTTTTCAAATGAAAATATTTGAACTACAATTTTAAAGCCAAAACATTTTTAATAACAAGGTAAGTCACAAATGTCAAAATTTTAAAATAGATAAGCCTTTTCTAATTTTGATAACAGAAAATTAGATGTCTTATTAAAACAAGTGTGTTATCAACATAAAATTGAAATTAAAAAAATGAAGAAAACCAAAAGAAAAGATCGAAGGTAATAAGGAACTCGATTTAGAAGTAAAAAAACGAAGGGTGTGAGGTGGTTGACCTCTAGGTGTTAAAAATTCCAAATGTGGCGTCGATATGCTCGTAATTCAAGAGAAAAAGACATTTCTTATGATTTCGAAGATGAAGTGTAACTCGGAATGGTTGCGAGGAAAAGATGGGTGGGAAGTGCCAACTACTAAACGATAGGTGATAAAAATTACAAATACTATATTGACAAATTCGTTGTTCAAGAGGAGATGACATTTCTTTTGAATCCTGTTGTCAAAATTTCTAATTACTACTAGTTCCCCCAACACTAATCTTTTGCATGACCCATCGTCCTCTATTTAACTGCCCACTCCAAAAGATGATTTAATCTTTTGTTGCCCTCATTTTCAGCATGCATATTTTGATTAATTAAATATTCAACAAGACAGCAAAGTCAGTTTATTTGGCGTGGGCAAAATATAATTTACAGTTCCCTCTTAAAGAGAAAATGCAATTATCTTGAATGTGTGTTTGATATTTTCTTTAACTGATGCAAAACAGTTATTGATGATTCTTGGATAAGATGGTTCTTGAATTCTTCGACCACGAGTAAAAACTGCATTTGCCAAGTATAATCTTGGGCTGCTAAAATTATACTACAGTGTCACTAATGTTTTAATTTTTTTTAATTAAATTTAAGAGATGAATCTGTTCTGACGTGAAATGAATATACCATGTATGAAATAAAGGCGTACTGGCAAAAGTAATTATACATTGTATTGATTTTGAACTGTTAAATTTGTGTTTCAGATGCATTTTCCTAACCGACTGCCTCAGAACTACAATTGCAGTCACAAAATCTCATATCAGTAATTTTCACCCGTGTTATTTTTAAATAGATGTTTTGATCAGTAGAAAGGCGCCTCCTTGTAGTACTTAGGGCCATAAACTACCTAAATCTGTCATGGGCCAACAGATTAGATTGGATTTAAATTTTTCAACGAAATTAGCGAGCAAGAACTCATAAAAATAAATGCTCATCGTTTCTCAGAAAAAGAACTCTCTCTCAAGAAAAAAATAGGAATGACGATTCACGTTTCTTTCGATTTAAAAATTAAAAAGAAGATTATTATGTTCAATATAAAATTACACAACGTTCTTTATAGTTGAAAGTTCTTTATAGTTATATTTGAATGTTATGAAATCCTTTTCTAAAAAATATTTAATATTTGTTTATTTTGCTCTTGATCTGAACTATTTTATCTTTTGTTGAAAAATTTGATTTATTATAATTTGTGTTTTTTCTTACGTCTGTTAAATTGGGCATTGGATAAATCGTGTTTCCAGTCATTCGCAGGTGATCTATTCTGCCGACTTTGCATGAATTTTTGAATTCCAAAATTTGATCGGATTAAAAATTTTAGATTAATTGTTTCATTTTAGTTATCATTTCACTAGTTTCGTAAAATCTTTCAATAAACATACTTTTTGCGAATATTACTATTGAATTATTGTTAAAAATATTGAAAACCTATATATTATTGGGATTGGTTTTTAGGGAAATCATATTCACATAATCTTAAAATTTTGCTTTTAGTTTTACAAATATTGCAGTCACTTTCTGTATATGAGTTCTGGATTATAAAAGAAAGTGAAGAGATTCTTGTTAGTTCCCAAAAGTCGTTCTAGATGCCAAATATTACGCATTTGGCTCTTAGATCCTTTTATTATAGATTTTTAAAAAAATCCTTGTTACCACCACTTTCCAGAATCAGAATTTCATGTCTCTGGCGGTGTCTAAAATCTTTAAACGAACTATCTAAAAAGAATTCAGCTATATTGCCCTTTGTAGGAATTTTTACGTACTACCGAATCAAATAGCGGAAAAAGTGTGGGCCTCAAGTGAATTTTAATCCGCCATTGTGCACTATCCCAAACAATACATTTTGACTTCTACAATAATTTTCCCACTCCGGATGTTTTGGAAATGTTGAAAGGGGGAGTTTCAATGATTTTCATGTTCAATGGCAATTTCAAAATGCAATAAGTATTTTTTCCAAATGACAGTCCTTCCGACATTCTCGTAGCAATGTCTCAAATATTCAGGGCAGAAAGGCTAAGGCTATATCATTTTGTAATAAAATTGCTACCAGAATTAATTCAATTAGGAATGTTTTACCTATTTCTCTTGGCGCATCTGAAAAGATTTTTCCAGCCCCGTTATTGACAGTTTGTATTATTTATCGTAAATGTATTTTTCGCTCAAGCGTTTGCTTAGGAATATCTGATTGCACATATGACAAAAGATCCCCCGTGTTGTATTTGTAGGCGACGCAATTTTACATCGGACGAAGCAGGAATAATATTAAGCCATAATATTATTTCTATCTCATTGAAAGCTTTGTCCACCATTTCTAAGCGCAATGTACCGATGCATTGTAAATTTCTGCTTTGTAATCCATATTCATACTTGAATTTCCCTTGGGCATTTTACGGAAAATATATTTCGTCATGTGTTATTTATATTTATCCCATTACTCTGTAGGAAGTATGGGAGACCAGGCGGTCAATGATTGCAAACAACGTACGCAATTGATTTGGTTATGACGAATTGCACATATTAATACGTGTATCCAAGTGTCGGTCGTTTAAATTCAGAGCTCTGTAAATTCAGAGCTAGGCATGCATTTCGGAAGTTGGCATTGTTGATATTTACAGGAAAGATGTTGGACCGAGAAACTTATTATCAGTACGTGAAGAAAGAAGCATTCATCTTGATTGGGATGCCCGGTGCATAATATGCCTATCGTAGTTCCTGTAAATAAGCTAGATTATCTGCCGACTCTCTTTCCTCTTTTACTTCGTAGTAAAGGCACTTGTGGAGTAATCCACAGAGTATCTATTTCAATACAACCATTTTGCATTTCTACGGCTGAAAATTTACCGTCATCTTCTGCTAATCCTCTGTATAAAGGGTATCCAGGGTTTCCTCTAATTGTGTTGGATATTTATACTCGGGACATACTTAGAGCATTTCCCGTTCATACCATGCATGTTGAAATGGATTCAGTGTACTGCAAGGAACATGAATCCTATGTTTCGTCTCAACTTCATGCAAATCGCTGCCGTCATCGGCATCGGATATTTCAGCGCATGTTACATCCCCGATTTCGTTTGAAGTGATTTTGTTATAGATCCAGATTTGTATATCTGCTTGTAGTATATATTTGTATAACTGCGTGTAGATTTGTATATCTGCGTATCTTTTGCCATTCTGCTGAGTGGATGAAATAAACGCTATAAAATACACAGCTCAGTTCCAACGAAATGTGGCACGAAATAATTAAATTAATAGAAAATAAATCGAAATTTTGAAAATTTAATGTAACAATGAAATGAAATCATAAAATAATTAGTGTAGCATGTGTTGCTTTTAATTCCAATAGATGGCGCTGTTTTAGGGGCACCATTTGTTAGATTCCACTATTGAAAATACTTTAAAAAACATGTTTCTACATGCTACAGGTGTACCAACTATGTAATAAGTATATAAAAACCCGTCAGCATTCGAATGTAATGCTATGTCAAAATTTCAAAGCAATCGGTGAAGGATTTTCGAAGATTACCGATACGGAACAAATGAACATTTAAATTTTTATTTTCATAGATTTATAAAATTTGTATCTTTTATAAATTTACTTTATTTGGAAACTCAAATAATAACATTAATTTTTCAACGCTTTACCAACCTACCCAGACCATTTTTTCATTCATTAATTTTTTCAGAAAAATTAATACTTGGGGGAATGTTCTCAGTAATCAAGTTTTACAATGTAATCTCAGTAATCAAGTTTTACAATGTTTTACTCAATTTTTACAATGTAATCGTGTAATTACACGATTGCATTGTAAAAAAATTGTCTTTTTCTTAGCACTACGGTAATCGTCGAGTAGATTTTGATCCATCATGGCCCGAAACTCGGCGACCACCTATAACACGTGTACAAAAATTCCTCATTGGGCTTAAAGGATAAATTATTAATGGTTGGTTAACTGAAAGTTACTTCAATAATAGACAATTAACTAGCCACAATTAGATGATAGTTCATAAGAAATTAAAAGCATTGTTTTTAATTAAGTACTTTTTTATACTGTAAACAGAGTGAGAAAACATTCAAATTCCGTTTTTCCTACATGCTTTCCTTTGCTTAAATATATTCTTAGCATTTTGTCATGTTTGAGCGAGAAAATTTTGCAGTCGATTTTTCAATCATTTTCTGGCGTGCTAACGTTTTGAAATATTACTTTTACGTATTTTCATACATAATAATACATAAATCAACATTGTTTAGAAAATTATAATTTAATCGACTAAATTATTCAAATTTTCATTTCGTACTCGTTGTGGCATTCTGTAATATTTATATTAATAAATTATAAATTGGAAAATAAAAAACCAAAATAATTAAAATTAAAAAATTCTGATTTTTTTTCTGTCTAATAAAATAAAAAATTGTCATTAAATTTATTTTATATTTAACCTACTTTCATTAAAAATATTTCAAAATAAAATTTATAATAAAGAAATAAAATCGTATTTTAGAGAGCCTTCACAAATCAAGGCAGAAAAGGATTTTGTCATATATATTTTTTTTATATTGTCTTTGCCATTTTATAGAAAAGAAGACAATTTCAACGAACATTTTGGAGTCATACAAACATTATGCTTTATTTACTTTTTCAGAACGGAGACTCTATTATAAAGATTTAATTTAGAACTTAGAAACAATAAAATCGAAATCATAAAAAAATGAAAAGAATTTCTCTATCGAATATATTTTTTAAACAGTGGGCATAACAGCTTTTTCTTTTCAGATCAACAATAACTGTAAATCGATTGCTATATATATTTTTTTATTTTATATCTCTGATAAAGCTAAATTAGATTAGGAAAATCGAGATACTCCTTTGAACTCCAATGCCTTGTAAATAAGCATTAGGCTGCAGCAAAGTGACATTAAGAAATGGATTACCTGAGATAACGAAGGAAGTATTCAGATTTATGAAATGTAATAAAGATGCAAGGCTCTTCTGTCAAAATAAATAATATAGAAGGGGGAAAAGAACAAAGGAAATTGTGCAGCAGTCACAAGAATCAGCTTATCTACAGATAAATAGATAATAATGTGTTTTGCTCAAAGTAGTAGATACTTTCTAAAAGAGTTATGGAGTCTCCCTATATATATATATATATATATATATATATATATATATATATATATATATCGTGTTCAAATTTCCAATCGTTAATAAAATACTTTTTATTCATTCACTCAAGTTCAAATACATTTTTTTAAACTTGTAGTGGATGACACTTGATGTTAATACAGTTTTTTTTTTTCAAATATTAGTTAAGTAATTAAATTTGTCCAATAATTTCTATTTGGTCGCCAAATCCATCGCCAAGCTCTGAGATTACTGACGCGGTATCCGATCACAAATAATATGAGATATATATAAATAATATAAGAAAATTAATAGGAATTCAATTAAAAAATTTTGCCATTTAATATTGTAATTCTGTCATATGTATATACATATTTATATTAATTGTAATTACTTAATAAAAAAAAATGTTAATTTTCAATTCAATTAAAACATTTGCCACTTATTACTGTAATTCTGTCGTATGTATTTACATATTTATGTTAATAGTAATTATTTAATAAAAAATAACTAAAATAAAAAAAATGTTGATCTAAGTAGGAATTGACTTTAAAAAAAATTTTATATGTATTACTTCTTATGTTTTTTTTTAATTTTTTTTTTAATTTTTCCTGCAAAAATGAAAGAAAGAAGAACAGCCCGAATGAAAAAAATGTTGGAAAGAAATCCACACAATATTTTTTTTAATCTTTAATTGTAGCTCCAAATTTCTTTTCATGGTCTTTTTCTTCTCATTCCCTTTTTTTTTCAAATTTTTAATTTTCTTCCTTACACTAGAATTAAATTCGCGTATTGAGGAGATGAAAAAGAAACTAAAAAACGAAATGAAAATCCTTGTGCGTTACATTACACAAAATCTAAAAGAAACGTTCCCAAGGTAACGGCTCCGCTTCCTTTGCCATAGATAAAGACGGAATAAGCCTCTAGAACAAGAAGAAAAAAATAATAATAATCCGAGTTTTCGAATGCCGATGGCTGGCAGTTATTTGTTCTTGCAGGGCCTAATTGAGCCTGGCAGGGGGACGGGCAATTTGCTGAGATCGACGTCGATATAAAATTTCATGCGTTACATCACGAAGTAAAAAATAAGCCATGAAATAAAGAAATCTGTAGTGAATCGGAAGGAATTCTGCTAAAGTGACAGAGGACTTTCTGTTTATTTATATAAGAATATCTTTGGAATTAGGATTAAAACAAAAGTTTTATTTCAGTTAGTATTAAAGTCGTTAAAACCAAAATAAAAAATATGAAATATTGCGTCTTACAGTGATTTTTCGCCATTTTACTCGATTATTCGTTGAAAATAATTATTCCCCCTTGTTTCGTAAAGTATAGTTTTACACTGCTTTAAGATAAATAATTTTTCAGGTAAGAAAGGTGCACCATATAATAAGAGATCGATGTACAAGGGAAATAGGGGGTGATAGAAGTGCTTTTTTTGCCTTCTGCTCATCTTGGTGGTGAGCTGGTGAATCCGGGTTCCCTTCCTCGGAGAACCCATGCAGACGGTCAAAAGACGTTTTCCTCTTGATTTTGGCTCTTCTCTTCGTCTGTTCGTTGGTCACATCCTCCAAACGTCGGAGTTGATCCCGTTCTTTTCCTTTTAAAAGAAGGCACTCATTGGGAAAAAATACGACGATAATTTTAAAATCCATTCGGAAAATTTGAGTTAAAAATTGCGTGCTATTTAAAAGTGAAATTGTTGTTTTTTAAATCTTATATTCTGGAGAAAAATTTTTATCCTGAACTCACGAGCCGCTCAATAAGTTGATGCAAGATGATTGAGAACAAAGAGTCACTGGGAACGGCTTATAATGAGTGTACTGGAGAGACATTAGAGCTCTGAAAAGAATGCATACACCTAAGTTGACAACTTTAAAAGAAGGCAAAAACAATTTGTGTTTTTTAGCATTGCTGTCTGATGAAGTTTGTTTACTTTGGTTATTCAGACTAGAACTTTCGTGGGATGCACTGTGTTTGTTATCTACTCCAATTGTATTCATGATTAATTGCTAATTTATATATTTCTTATGTCTGTTGGAAATAACAGATAGGATGAAATTTCAATTTTTATTTGTGAATATTCTCCTGTGAAATAAGTTAATATTGCCAACTACTCCCGAAAATGCTCCCCGAGAGGTAGTTGGAAGCAGATCTTGGATGCAATAAAAAAGAATGTTTTCTTATGTATTCGGAATAATTTATTATATGATAGGAAGTAATTTTTAACTTGTAAACGTGGCAACTTTCCGCCCATTCATGATATTTATTTTATTACATTTGTTTATATCATTGATATTTATTTTTTTAACTATCAAATAAACAGATGATATTTGAAAGTTCTCCCTTTTAATCTATATCAATAATATTTTTTTTTTCATATGGAAGTCAGTTCTTCATAATTTTGAAGCCGTTTGGCGACAAGAATGCACAAAAACGATTAAATGGATGACGGGGAAGATGGAAACGACTGAAGGAATGTAAGGGTCTTGTCACTTTCCAACAAGAAATAAGGACCCTAGACATAGTGGAATGAATACATATCAAATCATTCATGGTTTATTTTTCAACATATATTCCTATATTTTCAACATTGATGGAGTTAACGTTGGCAGATTGGGCACGACGAATATAAGGGTTCTGCTAAATTGAAAATTTGTTTTGAGGACGAATTACCAGTTTGCGATTTTCGAATGAATGAAATTTATTGTAAAAAAAGAAATGTTTGTCGTTCAGGTAATATAAATTGCAAAGAAAATTCAGTCGAATGGTCGGGTGAATTTTTTACTTGAAGTTCTTGTTTAAATATTATGTTAAACTACTAATTTTCATTCATTTTAATGCATCTTTCTTTCCCATGCGTCAAACTATTCAGTTGTTTCTTTTTTTATAAAAATTCATTTCACAAATTACCAAGACAAAAGTTGGAGGTAAAATGATTAAGAAATAGAAGATGCTTTTACTGAAAAATAGTAAGTTTGAGGTAATCGGAAATTAATAACTGCAATCTGAGACCATGATATTACTTCTTATCGTGTCATTCGCTTCACATAAATTCGTTGCTGTAATTAGAAAACTAAAACGCATGTTCCCAATGACTCCACAGTCTCTGAGGTAATTGGCATCATATCAAGGCGAATCCAAAGCTCTTGCAAAATAAAGAGTGTTAATAAATTATTTTGGAAAAAAGAGTTACTTCATGAACTCTGCAGAACATGATTATGCATTCACAGAAATCATGTTATTTTTAATCTCGCACTATTATTTTAAATTGAAAAATAAAAAATAAAAAAATAAAGAAAACTCAAATTCTTTCCCAATTACTCTAATTTAATGTATATATATTCTTTTATTAACTTCAGCAAAAATAAAATTCGATAAACATCAAAGAAATTTTAATTTTTTATTTTTGAAGGATATTATTACCAAAGTATTATCCATTCATCAGTGAAGGAATATCATGTTCTTTCATTCTATTCAGATCGTAAAAACATTTAGTGTATGTCGAAGCAATTCCGAAAGTTTTTTAAAGCAGTTTTAACTTATGAGCTGAAAGGAAGTAAACAATTTAAAGGAAATTTGAAATGTAGTATCTTTCTTATCAAATTAAGTGCTTATATTTAAAAAAAATGAAAGAAGGATGAAAGACACGTAATGCAGTAATTCAATACATAAAATAATGGATTGAAAATATGTTCTATGCATAAATTAT
>JAPMOR010082485.1:148305-179284 GCA_026543865.1 Argiope aurantia | reverse complement strand
GTCCTCTGATCTTCTACTCTACGTATTAATATTTTAAAATCTCAAACATGCACTTATCCTTTACTCTGCATTACAAAATTGCTTGACTTGCAAGTGGAAGTGAATTAAATTCATGTTGTTTTTTCGTTGGAATTTTCTATTTTCTGGCAAAGAGGGGAATTGTCTAAGAATTAGATTGCGATAGTTAGTTCTAGAAACATTACATACCTCTTGGATAGAGCAACTTATCTTGGGCCGTGTTATCTCTATTCCAGTGATGGTACACACCTTTCGTGGAAGAGCTAGACGAGGTCAGTGCTGGTTGTTAGATCTCTAGCAGCAGTCCGTTCAATGTTGAAACGATTGTAATCATTCAATCATTTATACCGTTTGCCTAAACCATTCAGTCATCTTAGCTACCCCGGATGCTTGGGCAGGAGAGTTTTTATGTGTCTTGATGTTTATTCATCAAAATTTATAGGCTTGTAATTATTTACATCTCTTTTCTTTTAAACAATATAGAAATTTATTCCCATCAGAAGGCGCTCTGCATTCTTTTGATAATATCTAGCTGCCAATAAATGAGAGTTCGCTTGGACCGCAACTGGAATTCTTACGTAGGATTCCGGTGAATTGGCCAATCAACCATTCCTAGAGTAAAAGAGATCATAAAAAAGAAAGGACAGAATCACCTGTATGTACTCACGTAATATAAAATTTTTCTTCATCATTGAATTCTCATATGTAAAAATCATTATCATCAATCAAGAATTAAAAAATTAAGCTATCAAAGACATCTCAGGAATTAAAACCAATCACATCCACAAAAGTTATTGGACCTTTAAAAATGGAAAATAAATTCTAAAATAATCAAGGAGAGATTATTTATAAAGTATCAAACACAGAAAGGATTTTATAGGGTTTTTTTTAATCACAAATACATATAAAACATGTTCCTTTCTCATGTGTGTGTGTGTGTGTGTGTGTAAAGTAAACCAATTCAATTAAGTTGTTTCATCACAAAAAATGAAGTAGCTCATGAAAATAAATGTGTTGACTATTCACCATTAAATAACACAGCTTGAAAATCACATAATATGGTAAATATCTAGACATCTTTTACTTTCTTTTTAGGTTGTTGAAATACGGTAATATTTTTTTTAATTTAAAAATGACACGTCAAGCACTGATAATGACATATTTACAATTAGGTAGACTACAACATTAGGCTGCGGAAGGAGGGGGGGGGACAGGCATGTCAATTGAGTGGCATTATTTTCCAATAGTTGTCAAATAAAGAAGTCTGTAAAAGTATAATTTCCTGAGCTGATAAAATATTAGGATAATATTAACATTTTATCAAGTATAATTGGTCAATTTCCGACATGATTCATTGCCGAACCTCTGCTTCAATAAAGGTACGAGGATACAGGACAATTAGGAATCATAATAGATAAAGAAAAATACATTTTCACAAAGTTAATAAAGTAAAAAAAAATAATAACCGGAAATGAATCATTAGCATATTAAAAATATGCGGAAATGTGAAATTAAATTGATCGTCTAATTAAAAGAGCATGCCTAAGGCCGCAAGGTACTTAAATCCACCTCTGAACACTGCAAACCAACCATAATTTAAAATGCACTGAGTTTGAATGCTTTTTTCTCTGAATTTTTATAAATGTATATGGAAAATTTCATGGTAATATGATATAATATATCTTAAAAGTCCTACGAGCATTCAAAATTGAGGAAAAAAAAAACTCTTATTAATATAAGTAAGCATTGCAAAAGTCCTTTTATCAAACTTCTATATATATGGACATATAGATATGGATATGGTTTTTATCTATATCTCCTAAACTAATTCAAATACATAGGTAACACCTTAAAATATTTAAAAATATCAACTTTGAAATAAAATCATTAAAAAATCTACCGATTGGAAAAGTTAAAGGTCTCATAACCTCTTAAGAATTTATTCTAGATTAACTTGCCATGCTTCTTAAAATATTATTTTAAAAAATGCGTTGCAAAAGTTGATTAAAAATAAACGACGGAAGAACAATGAATCTTTTTCTGCTCAAAATAAAATTGGCATCTCAAGGAAATAGCTTTTCTCTTTGCTTCGTGGCGGCATCTAGCGATAAATATAGTAGTTTTTAATAGTAAAGTAAAATTGCTGAGGAATTGCGAATATTGGGAGGCCGAATATTGCTAGCTATAAATAATATAACTCAAGCCTCTGTTAAACGATAAATGAAATAATTTCAAAACATGAAGAATAGTAGTACATAAATTTCGATTGAAATTTAATTTCATAAAATAAAATGTTACATTCTGAGAAGCCAACAAAATGTGTTCAAAATCTTTTTAATTTCATAAACAATTAATCATGTTTAATAAATAAATTTATCTTTTTATCTACATAAATTTTTCCATATATGCTTAAAAAAACTTGTTTCGAAAATTAAATGGAGCAGCTCCCGTATACGGCCCAGTGGCGCCATTTTTTTCGCCAAGAAGTCGCCAATAATGCGTGTTTAGTCGCCAATTAGGAACATTTAGGCTTATTTCCCAGACTGACAAAATGCAATAGACTATAAGTCAGGGGGTGGCGATGCCCCCTTTTTATTTTAAATAATTCAGATAAATGTTGTGATTATTGACTAATTTTTGAAGCCATGTTAGGCTTAATTCTAGGACTGACAAAATACACGAGCATAAGTCAGGAGGAGGGGGGTATTGAAATATTTATGATAAAGATCCAAATGAAACTATTTGTTTAATTATACGTATAATGAAGCATGATGAAATGCTCACTTGCTTTTAAGTATAATGAAATGCTCAAAATTAATATTAAATGATTATGACGAAATTATTTTTTGCTCCGATTTTTAAATATGATTTCTTAATTTTATGCTGAATATGTTCTCATGATATATAAACATTGATATTTTTTTCATTTTAAAAGCATAGTTTATAAAAGTTAATAGCTGTATATGTGAGTTGCTCCTTATAAAAACTCATAAAAATACTGAATATGTTCTAAGGTTTAAGGTTACCATAAAGAAGAATACATATGCCGATGACGGCAACCAGAAATTATTGTTTATCCGCCAAATTTCTCGCCAATTTGGCGGAGGCCGTATACGGGAGCTGAGCCATTGGGAAACTATAGAAAATACAGTTTTCTAATAATAAGTTTAAATTTAATTTAAAAATTTAAACTTGTTATTTCCTTGTCCTATGAAGCTCTTCTCGATTGCTACTCTGAGCCTTATACCTTATTTGATTAATGCTTGACTTGAAAAAAGGCATCTATTACATTCTGAATGTAATAGATGCCGTTTGATTCATTGGGTTATAGCCTTGCAAGCAGAATCACTCCGTTTGATTCATTGGGTTGCCACATTGGCGACAAACTCCGCGGGCACATTAAGATAGATTTCAGTTAATTCCATATTCTAATAAAAAGGTACATTTAACAAAGTTTTAAAAAATCCCAGAAGAAGGAAATAGTTTTCAGATTCTAGATATAATTACGAGCTCCTTGATAAAAGTGAGATAATGTTTGCTGAATAATGTTTGCTGTGATATTTTGATAGCATTTTACTGTTAAAAAATGAGTACTGTCTTGCTTACAAGGCGGTTGAAAAGCTCAGTAAATTAGAAATTTCGTTAATTCGTACTACATAACAGCATGGGCACAACTATTTTCCTTAACACCTTGATACTATTAACTATTCTTGTCGCTCTAAGGAACATTTAACTTGTTCAAGCAGACGGTTTTTTGGTCAAATAAAATTAATTTTAAACACAAAGACAATTAATATTACAAATGATAATAATTCTATAAATTTAACAATGCTATTACTGATGAATTAATTAAACGAGTTTAAAGCTTAATTAATACAACTGTGTGATTACAGTGCTTACTAGAAGGGAAGAAACGATTCCCGCAAGCGGCCTGAATTATGACGATATAACTCATGAATGTTTTAGCTGTTAACGAAATGCAAAAATATATCTTCCCAAATTCCGTAATCACCTGATTTAGCACTGTGTGATTTTTCTTATTCTTTTGGCTGAAATTGCCTCTTTGAGTGCCACGTCACTTTTTTTCTCACTAAGTCCATAATTTTTCTCGATAACAATAACTGATTGAATTTTTTCATTTATGAATGTCTTAAAACTATCTATCTCGTAATTATAATGCGTAAAATCTTAGAAAACAGCGTGTTAACTGTAAAATCTGTTTTTTACCATATTATATCAGGAAAAGAGGTTTCAATTTTATGACGTTCAGTGAAATAAATGTGACACTTCAGAAACTGTAAAATGCGTATTATTGGTGTCCAAATGAGATAACATTTGAACTACCGACAAATGATGCGTTTGGCATTTATTGAATTAAAAAATTGATTACAAAAATTCACAAATAGACTGTGCTGTAATACAAATGTCATTTATTTGTATATGTTGAAAATGTCAAATATCAATTGCGTTACAGCACATGCTTATTAATGTTATTATTTTGTTTAATGAAGGCATATTTTGCACGAGTATTAGTTACTGCTCTGCACATCATGCCTACATTGCAAGAAAAAGCACTACATTTAAAATTGGTCTAGCATTACTCCGTTGCAGCTGTTTATGAATAATGTCGTATATAGTGAATACGAAAAGATTCAGTATTTCCATGAGTCCTACGCAAGAGGTTATATAAGTTTGAAACAACTTGGCATTTTTTTAGATAGAGGACGAAAGAAAATACCATCTTCTAGCGCCGTTGTCTTTTTATCTCAACAAAATCCAACTTGTTCACATATCACAAGACAGGTACTCAGAGTTCGTAAAATTTTTGCATTTTCTTTCTTTGCTCGAATGGTGGTTGATGTCACTTGGCTATGGAACATTCTATAGAATAACGTAGCCCACTTTTGCCCAATGGGCAAGTTAATCCATATAGTTGTAGAATTTGAGCAACGGAAAACCACAACCAAATCTAGAAACAAACGTGAATCCTTAAAATGTAATACAGTACGCGAAAAAAGTATAAGGACAACATGTAATTGCATGAAAATATGCTTTATTTCCATTTCGCCTAAATGAACTTTTTATATTTCTTACTTCTGCTGCATAATTTTGTGATAACACTTATACCACATAAAAAACATAATTTAGCTTCAAAATATTGATTTTACAAAATTTAACATTAAAGGAAATATGGAAAAAATTATAAGGACATGTTGTAAAATACTTAAAAAATGTTTCAATAATCAAAAAAACTACTTTTTTTGTCAATCACTTGAATAAGTCGAGAGGTCATAGATCCTGAAAGATCTTTTAAAATGTCCACAGATATTTTTTCCCAAGCGTCTTTGATAGCGACGACAACATCTTGTGTACATTGATACTGTGTGCCGTTTTTATAAACTTCTCGGGCTAGAAGTCCCCTTAAGTTTTCGATTGGATTAAAATCGGGACTTCTCGCCGGCCAATCAAATAAATTTACAGAATTAGCTTCAAACCAGAGTTTTGCACTCGTAGAAACGTGTATCGAAGCATTATACTGCCGAAAAATATAGTCCCCTGAAGTAATTAGTGGCGCTTCAGGTAACAAACTTTCTCCTAACATATCAACATACCTGTCCGAATTCATTTTACGGTTGATAAATACAATTGGAGTGGTTCCATTTGCCGCAAAAGCGCCCCATACCATAACCGAGCCACCACCATATTGACGCCTGGAAAACACTTCCTTGGTCTTTCGCAGATCATGCCAAAAATAACGAAAACCATCAGGTCCATCAAGATTGAACTTTTTTTCGTCCGAAAAAATTGCATCAGCCCACTTTTAACCAAAGGAAATGTATTTTTTGGCAAAGTAAACTCTTCTTTTCTTATGATGATTTGTAAGAGGGGGGCGTGACACTAATTTCCCATAAGAAACTTGAGGATGTTTACTCAAAACATTTTGAACAGTCCTTGTTGAGCATGGTGAACTGAAATTTTGTCTAACTTCATTTGCGGTTTCTCTTTTCTCGCAAGCTCTCCTTACAATCATTCTTTTTTGTCGAAGAGTGAGAATTTCTGATCTCCCAATTCACTTTTTCATACCATACATCCCAGGATTTTTTAGAAAATTATAAATCCCCGTTTTAGATCTCTTGATTTTTTTTGAAATTTCCCATCCACTTAATCTACATTCTCGAAAAGCAACAATTTTTCCTTTTTCAGAGTCAGAAAGTTGAGTTCCTTTGGGCATCGTTTAAAAATTTACACTGAAAGTCGCCGAGTGGGAAATTCTTTTCGCAAATGAATCTTTTAACTCGGAATTGTCATTTTATGCTTTCAAATATGCAAATTTTTGAATAATTACTGGAGAAAAAGCAATGTCCTTATACTTTTTTCCGTTTTCATTTAGGTTTAAAAATCAAAATTTAAATTTTAGCAGATTTAAAATTGAAAATTTTAATTACTTTACGCATAAAATATTTTAGTTTTACTTCTATTTTTGCTGCAAAAATTTGCATACGATTCTGTAAACAAGGCTTCTAGATTTGACGATTTTTCGCGTGTCCTTATAATTTTTTCGGGCACTGTAGTACACTGTGGTTTTATGCCTATTTTTATCATTGGATATATATATATATATTCGAAGAAATAACTGCAAATGGAATCTAAAATATGCCTCGTCACATCACAATCTGCTACTTTCCCGATAATATGATATGCTGATTGATTTTGCATCCCACAACTTCAACAGCAGGAACACCTTCAGGACATCATGTAGAAAGGCGTACATCCTCAGATTGGTAGAAGAGTAAAACAATTCTAAAATAGCATTTCACAGATGCACTGGTGGTTGTCTGTCATCTGGCAACAGTATGGTCTCATTTTGCCGGACACCCATTTGCCTGTGGTTCTTTGTTGTGAGTTTCCTGAAGGACAATATCAACTGTCAAAGGCCAGCATCTTTGCCAGATCTGAAGAAAAGCATTCGGCGACATGCTTTTGTACTCCGGCTGATTTACACCAGTCAACTATGGAAAATATCATTTTCCGATTATAGCACGTAATTGAACCTGAAGGGGTACATATTGAGTCAGGGTGAGTTACATTAGTTTTAATGCCACTTTTTTATAGTATTTAACATTTATGAAGCATATTAAATATTTATATGTGTATTACAACGTCGCCTATCGTTTTTTTTAACATTTGTTTTGTTTTTAATAAATGTCAAGCACTCATTTAATCTATCAGTTTGTTTTTTTTTTTTCAAATTTTATTTCATCTAACCAATAAAATGCATGCTAGAGTCCTCTGAAGTGGGAACTTATTTCTTGCTAAGCCTGTAGTATAATGCAATTTGCGTGAACGCTTTTTACATCTGCGCACACAAGATGGCTTTCAGTGTCCATGGCTAAATACAGCAATAAAGGAACAAGAAACCAAAAGAGGAATAGAACAACATCGACATGAGATCTATAAAAAAGATATTTCATTCGATTGAAATATATAAAAAGAGATGATCAATTATTAAGAAAATATTCTATATAAAGACTTCGGGCACTGGGGAAGCAAATGAAATTACGATAACTCTCCCATTTTTCTTCCAATTTTAGTTACTTTTTTAGTCGTGATTAATCATTTTTCTTAATAATTGATCATCTCTTTTTATATATTTTAATCGAATGAAATATTTTTTCATAGATGTCACTTTGATGTGTGTTCTATTCCACTTTTGGTTTCTTGTTAAGTCAAAAAAAGATAATATTACATAAACTATTTTGATGACGTACAGCGCATGACATGAAGCATATGCTATATAATTAAAATAAAATGTATTCTAATAAATTATTCATTATATTTTATTTTTACATTTAGATTTTCAAAAAGTCTCAGTTTTCTAATCTTTAAGAAAACAAATTCATTAATTATTTTACTAAGATTATCTTTTTGGTCTCGATTATTCTCAGTTGAGAGCAATATTAAGTCTGTGAGGCTTCCCTGTTATACGCAACGTCGCAAATCATTTGTTATATTTATTAACTTTACTTCTGAAAATGATAGTTCAAATTTAGTTACAGTCACATGTATAATTAAATAGATGACACAACTCGATGAAAATTAATTGTGATTTATTACCAACAATTCTGTTCATCCGTTGACGTTATTCATTTTTCTCAAATTCCTCTTTAAATATCGCCTTAATTAAATAACTAGATTGGAAATGTTCAAGACACATCCTCTGGAAATTCTAATCAAAATCAGCAGTTTAATGAATTCAGAAATTCTAACTATAGTTTTTCAAGGATTTCATGCTTTGTCGAATTCAATTGTAAAATTATGCTAACTAGTTTATCAAGACAGAATTGATGACAGCCAAATATTTTGACAAAGTGCGTAGAAGCACAAATAATCAATAATCGAACTAAACAAGCGCGATTCTTCTTCCTCAACAACCAATAACGCAAATCTGAAGAGAAAAAAACGCGGGCGACTTTCCCTTCTTTTTCTCTTCACACCCAGCTCCAACCGTCTGTGGGCTGAAGCGTGAAAGTTGGGGAGGTGAAAAAATAATAAAAAAGGAAAAGCAAGGGCGGGGGGGGGGAGAGAATATAGCCACCCACCGTACGCTTTCCCAATACTTCGTGCGGGTGTGCATCATGAATTTTTCCCGCCACCATACAACTCGTATCCGCCGTTCTGGAAGAGGAAATGAGGGAAAAGGAAGCTTTTCCCTCCCTTTCGCCATGTTCGAAAAGATTTGTTCCGAATTTATTTGGAAAATGGATATTTGCCCATAATCCTATCGGCAATCGGTTGCCTATATAAACAGTAAAATATGCGATGTAACCAACATTTATTTCGATATTTAATCACGGTCCAGCGGCTTGTTGCATGGTGTATGATAATGATGATGATTTTCGTGCTTTAAAACTCTATTTTGGGAACCCTATTTTGATTAAATAAAAAAAAAGGTAAAATAAGAAATGAATATTGTCATTTTCATAATCTGTGCGATTTTTTGAATTAAATGAATACATTTTTTAAACAAATTATCGCTACTGCTCCACCACTGCAGGTAACACACAAATCTGTGAATCGGCAATTATTTAACTTTATACTCAAAAACTCATTAAAAGAAACTATGTCTGTTGGAAGCTCATCTGCTGATGAAAACGGGAGGGTCTGAATAATGCCCGACACAAGGAAAGGGTTAAATGTCCAGACCTAATTCTCTCTGCATGCCAATGGGAAGAATGTGCTCTTTTTGGGGCTCTAAATATCGATGCCACTTAGAATTGAAATGGTGCCTGGAAGCTGCAATTGGGGGGGGATACTAAAGGAAAGGATTAGTATGCTTAGTTTCGATAAATGCGAATTGATTGCGCAGGCTTTTCTCAAACAATACTACAGCATCACCCAAACTATAGTACATGTAATTACACTATTTTTATTAATGCAGTTTTTTAAAAAAAATTAAATGAATGAAAAATGGCATCTGTTTAACTTTTTGTTTTTATCTACATTATTCAGATGCTTAAATGAATGGGAGGAAAAGAATCTGGGTGCAATAAGAGATTGCATTAATCCTCATTCTTCATTCTTATACTAAGCGCATTCTTAATTCTTTATATTATGTATCATTATCAACTATTCACTTCAATTCTATTGCATATTTATCTTTTATCTTAATACATATTTGTCATTTGTGAATATAACTGAAGAATATAAACTGGTATAGCAGAAACGTTTCAGAATACACCACACACTTCCTTTTAATTACCAAATACTGTAATGTATACCATTTTTTGATACAGTTCATAATTTATTCAAAACGTTTAACAAAAAAATGAAATGCAAAAATATAAAAAGTGTCTCTCCCAACTTCTATGCACTAATTGTATATAGATGCCTTGAAATCCATATTTTCCAAAGTGAAAACAATTTCAAAATTTTTATTTCTGTAATAATCTGTAATGCAAGCGGTGAAGCATAGTTTTCTACTCTGAAACTCAACTATTTTCGAAACCGGATGAGTCAGTCGCATTTAAATGAAATGTCCTTCTTATTAATGGATGTCTTCCCCGTGATCTGGACGTCCCGATTTTCGAGTTCCGGTTCGGGCATGTTGTTCTTCATCTGTGAGGTGTGTGAATGTGCCCCCCTGAAAAAAGGGGTTGTACAAGCGAATGTGACGCATGAGTAGCTAAGACGTATTCTTGGTCCTAGATGGCGCTACTGAAAAAAAAGAGACGCTGTCTTGGCTTAAAATCGCTAACTTCGTCAGCGGGCTTATCTATGATAAGTGCCATAAGAAACAGCAACAACTTATTAATTGAAAATAACGTAATACTGGAGCTAGATTATGAAAGAACTATAGACAAGTTTTTTTTTTTTAATTAAAAGCAAAGAAAATGAAATGGTAGTGTTTTAATGTCTTTCAATATTTGTTTCTAAATTTATCAAATTTTATTCCATATTTTTAATCGTTTTTTTCCAACTTCCAAATACCAAAAAATCGGTATTTAAACTTGTGAATACCGGTATTACAAAATTATACAAATGGCTCAAAATACCGGTATTCGGTATCCCGGTATACCGGTATTGCAATCCCTAGTTCCAACTCAACGTTCGGAAGGAATATAAAGCTTTCTTAATAGTTCTCAATTTATAAATAAGTTCGCAATTAATGAACTCAAATTCCATTTTTGATTGAATAAACTATCCTTTTTTTAAACTTGAAATAAATGTAAAAAATTGACAGTTATTAAGAATAATTCTGAAATTTTTGAATTAACGTAATACAGAATTCTTTTACCTAGATATTACTATATTTATCCCATTTAGATATAAAAATTGAAAGAAATCACTATGATTTGTTCTTTTATGTTATCAAAAAAAATCTGTTTAAAATAAAAACTAATAAAATAATAATCCAATAAAATAAAAGGCAGCAGAGTTATTGTTTCTTTTTTTATGTACTTATTTATTTTATCTATCCATGTAGGAAACACCAAGTTCAATCATATAGAACCATTAAAAAAACACTCTATATATCTTTGACTACAATAAGATGTATTCTTTGTGCAAATAAGGGGATATAAATGCTATAGATCTGAAAATTTGTAATATAAAAATTGGATTTAAATTAAATGAGGTATATGGGAAGATAGGCATAAAGGAAAAGTTAAAAGTGCAAATAAATTTATTTTGCATTATATTCTTATCATCAATCACATTTACCTAGGAGGGGCCTGAAAGTAATTTAGAGCTTATAGCCTCATGTTCTCCACTTTTCTACTTGCTACTACATTAAAATTACTTTTCTTCATTAAAAAAAAAAAAATTCAAACATTTCACAGATAGCATTCTTGGAAAGTCTCTGATTTATGGGGCAGACCAGAGTCCCCCAAGACTCTTTATTGGACTGACTCTCTCTCACACACTTTATTCTATTCAAAACGGTCTTTTCTATTATATTTAAATATTTCTTTAAATTATTTTGAAATTTTTGTGAGTCTCTTCTGATATTGTTTGGCGTCCCCTTTATATAAGTAATGTTCCACAAAGGGAATACCCAGTTCCCCTCACTGAATGTTGTCTCATTGTTCGTCTTTTGTGGAGGAGGTTCGTGCAACCTGTATATATCAAGGGGAGAAGGGAGGAGAGCTTTCAAACAGAATGAGGCCCAAGCAAACCATTCAGATCGAAAAATATGAAGTATGAATGTTTTAGAAAAGATTTATTATGGTGAAATCTCATATGTTAGTTTTATGGTATTTTGACATCTGTAATGAACTATATTATGATATACATAAACGAATTCCTAATATGTAATTTATGTGCCAAAATATAAATATGAGATTCATCCAACTTATGAATATTATCATTATCAATTTTTGTTCACTTTAGAAATAAATTTATTTAACTTAATAGCGAGCCACTTTCGGCAACTGTCTTTTGTGCTCAGGGTTAGTAGAAGTAATTTAGCGGTGTTAACCAACTTTGATTAACCACGCTTTATCGAAAACTAACAAAAATATTTTAAATTACACTTGCAAGATAAAATATGGAGAATTCTGATTAGCTAGCAAAATAAGCAAAGTAATAACAAACAAAGAAATAAAGTTGGCGAAACAATCCATTTGTTGAGACTGGTGTCTGAGGCGAGAATTCATTTTGTAATACCTTTCGAAAATAGAGAGGCAAAGAAGACTGGACAACAATTGATGACCTAATATCATGACTAAATATCATGAGTTTCATAAAATGAAAGTTGACAAAATTAAATCTGTGATTGGAACTGAAGGAACGGTACTCCGATTCTGTCAATTATTTTAAATACACAGACTATTATATAAAGTATAAAACGATTTATTCTTCAAGTTCGATAACTTTATTTCATCTTATTCGATCTTATAAAGAAGATCAAAAGAAAATTCTTATTATTTTTCTAATCATCTGAAAGATTTTTTTTCTTTGCCTGTTTTTTTTTTTAAAGGAAAGCCCCTTTATTACATGTATTGTTATTTTTCTTATCTAAAATGGTAAATACTAGTTGCACTATAAGACTTTTAAATCTCGTGACTTTTGGCAAGAATTGGACTGAACCAAAAGATTTTTAAAAATTGTCGAAAGTCAATTTTTTCCATAAGTAATTAATAAATTTCCCAAGAAGGATACAAAAAAAATAATTAAACATTACGAGTAACAATTTAAAAGCTTATAAATATAAAGATTTAATATATATTTTTTAATTACCATTTAAGAAAAATTTCAATATCAGACATAAAATAATCTTTTCTATACGTAAATACAATTAATAAATGAAAAATTTAATTTAATTCATTGTCCCGAAGCCTTCACAAAAACGTCTTTGTGCCTCCTAATATTTAAATAAAATTTGACAAAAAAATTCTGATTGATAATATGGATTTCTATTGAGTGCAAATTATGGATGAATTTCTCTTTTAATTATACATACGAACAAAGTCGTTTCATCATCAAATAAACATATCATCGTATTAATTCAAGAAGCTCGACGAACAACTGATAAATTATCACAGGGTTCATAGAAACGGAATCCTAATAAAATCAAGAATTCAGAATCCCTCAGAATTAACTCCGCCTTGTGATTGCTTAGCTCATTACTTCATTTCAACTTACAACTCTCTCCAGGCAAATTTAACATGAGAAACATCGATTAATATATATAAATGAACAGTATTCGTTACTGTAATTTTAAATATAAAAATAAAGTTTGGAATTGATTAATCGTAGATCATACCGGGGGGGGGGAATTGAAATCATTTACTGATTATGTCAAAGTTATTTTTCCAGTCACTCCTTTGCACTTCATTTAACATTAGTCTGTCAGCCATTGGTTTGGTCACCACAAGAGATATTCCACACTTTCAGATAGTTGAAGCCCTCATTGAACTATGAACTGACTGCCTTTCAATCAAATTTTGATTTGAAAAATGAATAACTCTGCAAATATGAAAACATCAATTCCGAATTGTAAAAAATTCAAAATAACAATACTTCAAGCAAAGAATTTTCACATCTGACTAAATTTGATGAAGAAATATTATTCGAAGTTAAAAGAATCCCAGGAAAAAAATAACAGTTATATAAAAGCCCTCAATCTAATTAAAAACAATGTACAAAATGTATCGACTGAAATCAGAAATAAAAAAAATATAGACTGCACAGGATCTCACAAGTAAAATCCAACAGATAAAGAAATATATTTCAAAGAGTCCAAAATTATCTTATAAGAATTTTCTACTTTGAAAAAAAAAAGAATTGCGGTTCAACCTTACAAGCAAATGAACCTCTGACTACAGATTCATTTAAAGATTTATCAGAATAATTACTAGCAGAAAATTCAGAATGTCTCTAATTTATTGTTCAGCAAGAAACTGCCAATTTAGACCCTAAAAATGTTGGAAAAAATCACTAATGGTCTTCCTATTCAGTTCCAAAACTATTTATTTGAGTCTAGAAAATAAAATCCCTTCAATCCATGGGGCAAAAACTAGTATTTGCATCAAAACATCTGTACATAATATAAAATGAAGTCTCCTAGAAGCGTCTGTATGTTTGAAACCGAAAAACTCGAGAAATACTGAACTGATATTGGAGGTATTTGTGTCATTTTGTGGGGCCTTTATAGGGGAAGTTTTAAGTATATTAAAGTCATATCAAAATAAAAAAAAGAAGTTTTATAATTTCGATTTTAGTTATTTTCTTACTACGATTCGCGCATGCATAAAACGGCAGTATCTGTGCTTTGCCCTTATCCGCGCATGTGCGAAAACCTCAAACTGCGCATGCGCAAATAGCAAGAGCTGTGATATGCATAAGCGATACATTTCTTTGTTTACGTCTGATTTTAAACATTGATTCAAAATTCATTATCCCCATAAAATTAACTGATATTGGAGACATTTGTACCTTTTTGTAGTGCATTTATTGGGGAAGGTTTTAGTATATGAACTCATATCAAAATAAAAAAAAAGAGTTTTATAATTTCGATTTTAATTATTTTCTTACCACGATTCGCGCATACGTAAACAGCAGTACCTGTGCTTTGCACTTATGAATTGTTTTGTATATGAACATATGATATTTTTATCTTTTTAACTGTCTAAATATTTCTGAATGTGTGCTATAAAAAATGGTTCTGTAGTTATTTTTGATGATTTATAAATATATTTTTATGTTCGTTTGATGTTGTGTGATATGCCCAAGTCATATCGGGTGGAGACTAGACTTAAGTTTAAAGCTAATTTTTCCTCTTGGATGCCAAGCCACGAGCAACGCTGTGCAGGTACTTCTAGTTTAACATAAAATTGGAACATGGCTTGATATTGATGGCATCAATCACATGATTAAGAAACTTTTCCTGAAACAGTTTTTCAAACTCACGGACATTGTTGAATCTACACTGTAACTGAAACACTTTTCAAAATAATGAAAAAAAAATCCTTTGTGAGCCCCTTCCACAAACCAGATCAAATTCCTAAATATTCAGAAAATTACAGATACGTTAGCTTTCTTTCAAACGTCTTCAAAGTTTCAGAGCAGGTCATCCTTAGCAAACTTAAAGGACATGTTGAAGATTAAATTTTCCCTTGCTCATTCGAATGTAGAAAAACTTGTCAACTGTACTGTAACTCCATAGGATGACTGAACTTATCAAATTTCTGGCCTGAAGACTAGTGATGCTTTCCTGAGTATTACTAAGACTTTCGACCGAGTTTGGATTGGTGACCAAATATTTTGGATGCTTAGAATGAAAATCCTTGGTGGTATAGCCAGGATTCTTGTATTTTACCTATCAAACAGGCTACCGGATACTGATTATATCAAGAATCAAACATTCGCTATCTGCTCTCAGAAACATCAAAGCAGACATTTTTCATGATTTTAAACTCTTTCGACTTACTTCATTTTCTACATAATGATTTTCCAAAGCATAATGATACCAAACTATCTTTTAGCATATGACATAGCAATATTACATACTTACAATTAATCGAACATCATTTCTAAAAAATTCCTCTAGATCTCCAGTTTATTCAATAATGATTAATTCATTAGAATCATTGTTTTTGCGGTTGAAGTTCGTTTCAATTAATTTAAGTAAATATCTAGATGTCTTTTTCTCAAAAAAAAATATCCATCTCCTCCTAAGCCTTTTCAGAAAACCATTCCATGAAAAATGAAACATTCTATCTTGGAGTTAATTTGACCAGGTACTTTATATTTACAAACAACATTTTGGCAAGCAAACAAAATTTCATAGCTATCAATCTTTTTACTCTTTTGAATAATAACTTTAAATCTAAATTATCAAGGAAAAGAAATTGGTTGTCTCTAAACCAATGCTTCGGCTCTTTATCAGTTACACATTCTCGTTCTTCAGAACAGGAGAAAAAACATATATTAAAGAATTAAGCAAGATAAAAAATGGCAGACCAACTCTGTAACATGTCTTGAAAGCACGATATCCAAAACAGATTTCCAGCTAACATTGACTGATGAATTTCAGAAAAAAATTCTAAATTATTCTTTGAAAACTTGATATTTATCGTAACAAACCTTTAAAAAGGCACAAAGCTAAGCCAAACAATTTAAGATCAAAAAAAGACCAAGGAGCAAACAATGGATTTTCCCAAACGTAATATCTCACCACACCAACAAGATTCCTGAGCAAAACTGACTTGCCAACATAAAAGCGTAATTCAATATTGAACTGTCCCCTGATAGTTACATTTTCATTCTCCTTCCTCCCTTCCCTTTCCGAAATTGATAGTAAAAATAGCAATTTTTAATATCGACTAAATTTATTATATCTATTATTCAAATTTAAGGTGGCAAATCCAACCCTATTAATTGGAATTGGAATATCACTCTTTCCTTCAACATTACAAAAGTCCAGGGGCTAAGAAGCCTTGAATTCAAATATTCCAACAACTCCACATCTGCGATTTATGCAGTTTTTCAAAAAAATAAAATCTGAATGAACAGAAAAGTAGTTGCTTTTAATATTCCCTTCTTGAATTTCCACCACAGGGAGACAACATCCGCCACTTCCACACACTTATACAAGAAATGCCGTAAAGTTCAAATCAATCGACTTGTATTGAGACAAAAAAAAATTATTAGTCCATATAGTGTAAGGGAAGCTCCGTTAAGATTTTGTTTATTTACCAAAATGTCTCTCTCATTCTAAAGGTATGTGGAATAGCAAAAAGATAAATGAAAAATAAAAATATCAGTTGAAATTCTGTTAATCAAAACCGCTACCGCAAATAGTTTTTTAGAGTATTTAATGTACCAATCTGTATGATTCTGAGAGCTAGAATTGATTTATTCATTTTAAGAATTTTCTCGTCCATCAACTTGTATCTGCGTCGAATTGAACGGTTGCAGAGAGAGATACCACGTTCACTGATAATTTCTCTTTGTTTAATCATCACCGTTTATTTTCAATAGATTACTATTGATAAAATACGGTTTGCGTTTGTTATAGAAGATGCAGATTATTTATTTCGTGCTGATACTTATTTATATGTGTGTGTGTGTTTTCCTTTTTCGTTTTTATTATTTTTTTTTTCGTTATGCTCAATTTTTATAAAATTATTAAAACATTGAAATGGATATATTTAAAAATCCGTTTTTAATTCATTTCTTCGTCTTTTCAAATATAGTAAAAATTAAGAAATTTAGAAACGTAACTAAAAACTTTTTAGAAAAATTCTATGAGCAGACTTTCGCACAAAAAAATTTTATCCATTAAGAAGATGGGGGGAAAGGAAAACGGAAAAAGAATAAATAATTGCTCTAAATTTTACTGTTGGATAATTCAAGCATATTTCAATAGTTAATTTTTCAAACCTTTTCCCGACTTTTTAATTAAATAACATTCAACTTAACGCAGAATTCTTCCCTTTTTTTCTGCATAAAAATTTTAATTCAAAAAAAATTCAAATTTCGGTGACAGTCATAAAATGGTGAAGTTACACTATAGAGAGCCTATAGCATTTGAGCAAAAAGAAGAAAAAAAAGACCTTACATTGGAAACAAAAATTAAACTTTCAATTTATGTCAATCCACAGAGCATAAGTGCTGAGATATTTACTACATTGGAACATATCTAATAGAAATTATAAGATATTTTTGCATCAACTTTAAACTAACGAAATGTATTAGATTGAACCATATCTAATTAGACTTATAAAATATTTTTGCTCCACTTTTTTTCCAAACTCGGGCTTATCAAAATGTAAGATTCTGACAGCGATGCAAACACAAAAAAGAGTTATCAGCCCACTTCGAAACGGTTGCATGGAACCATTCCGCACAATTTCGTATATTATATAATAATATGCGTTATTGTACAAAAAAGAAATCTACTTCCTAATTCTACTAATACATATTTCTAGAAGAATTAAGTTAATTATACCATACTGTGTATTATAAATATATAAAATACTATTAAAGTTTATGTGAAATATTAAGTGAAGATTTTTATTAAATAGAAGAAGATTAGTGTGAAGATTTTTTTAAGTAGATTATAATATTTTTATCAGATATTTTAACTGATTATATTAAAGTATTGATATACATTTGTTCCAAAATTCATTTAGTTTTAAAATGAATTGTGAGATAACACATTCCCAGATTTCATAAAATTTAACAAATAAATAACAGAACTATCACATTATCTTTGTTGTCTAATTTTTTAATATCTTCAAAAATAGAAACGGGAATAAATAAAATAGATAAAATAATTTCTTTTTGAAGCGTTTTTCATCCCAAATTCTATCAAGAAAATCTTCTCATTTTTTTTTATCTTATTTGTAATAAGAAAAAAATATTTTTTTAAGTTCTTTATTCAGGAAGACATGTTCTTAATTACTACTAAATTGGATAAGTACCAAATCCTGTTAGATAAAAAAAATGATACTGTCTCTTTATTTTGATCCTTCTTGACATGCACACGCTCAATAATAAAATTAAAACGGTCATCAGACATCGAAAATGCCACCACCTATATCTGCTTGTTCAGATACACGGAACAGATATCTATTGTAATATGCACACTTATTACAAACTATAGAATAACCCTAATCGATTTTCTAAACTTTTGCTTAGTTTTCTGGAGCAAAAAAAATTCACGCAAATAAAAAAAAAAAATTATGATTTTGACTAATCTCATAAAGACATTTATTCTTAGAATCCATCCACGCCATTGGGGTCTGCTTTTTTTCTTTGTTTGGCATCTAATTATCTCCAATCTGCTTTCTTTTCCTTCTATGCAATTTTTCATTTTAACGTAAATAATTTCAAAGTTTCAGTGATAAAGGACACATATTGGACAGGAAATATCGTACCTTATAGCCTTATATTCAAATAAATAATTATGTAATTAATGATAAAATAGTATTTTCTTGAAATAATTTTATTTATCTCTTTAATATCGACATACTGATACATTAGGTGTTAAATATTTCCCATAAAAGAAAGATGTTTGAAAAGAGTAATAAAAGTCTTTATTTTATTTATATTGATGATTAAGTTCACAAATGGATTTTTTCGTAAAATAACTAGCTGTTGTAGGAATTATGCATAAAATCAATTAAAGATAGATTATAAAAATAGATTTTGCGTTAATTTAATTAATCTTCATAATTACTTTGAACCAATTTCGTTTCATTTATTTTTACTTTATCGTAAACGAAATATAGAAAGAAAAAATATTGCAATCGTCAAAAAATTCAAACTCAAGTTTTGACGAATCTTTACGTTTCAGAACTTCCTGGGTTTGGTTACTTTTAGAATTAGTCGCTCTGATTGCCTTTGAATACAATGACTTCAATGAACCAAAAAGATAAAATTTGGTTCGTTTAGTTTATTCCAGATCTATGCATTTTTATCAAATTTTGAAAGAATTAATAATTGTTCAGATTTATCGGGACAAACTGATTAAATATGATTCAATATTTAACTGAATGAATATCTGAACTGATGAATTGAAACCGACAGAGCATCACGAACTTTATTTATAATCAAACTAATTTAAAATAAGATTAATTAGAATTCATTTTTTAAAGTCCGTTGGAGTAATTAAATGAATCTTTGATAATAATAAAGATGAATGTCTGTTGTAACGTATATGAGCTAGATTATATAGTCAACAATCGAAATATTTTAAGTGCAAATCATTCATTTATTTCTATTGCACACATCACAACACATGGATTTAAAAATGATTCAGTTAACATTAAATTTTAAAATCCTCATTTTGGATTTGTCGCTCAAAGTTATCATTCTCTTGTCTCTGTCTAAAAATAAATAAATAAGAATTCTTTTTGATGGTGTGTGTGTGAGAGAGAGAGAGATACGTGTATACCGTGGAAGGTAGAAATATACACCAGGAACATTTTTTTTCTTTTTAAAATTTCCTTCGAAAAATCAACTTTTTTTTTCTTTTGCATTACAATTACCAAACGTTTTACTGAAAAAAAAAAAGAGAGAGAGAGAGAGAGAGAGACAGACACTCTGCCATGCAATTCAACATATAGTTGCATGTTTCAGATACTTTACCAGTTTTGTGCGTTATGTTGCTAGGATAGTACATGAATTGATTTCAAGATCCACTTCGACGGTTACAGTATCGGTTCTTATTGCTGGCACCTCCATCAATTTTTAAATGATTATCGGTTACGTTTTTAGAGCTGATTTTAAGAGATGTGCAAAAGAACATTGGTTTCATCTAAAACAATGAGGCGGAGAAATTCTCTGCTCCAAAATACACAACATGTTGTTTCAATTGTCTCGCAGTCGTCAAAAAATTCGAACTTCAGTTTTGACGAATCTTTACGTTTCAGAATTTCCTGGGTTTGATTACTTTTAGAATTAGTCGTTCTGATTGACTTTGAATACAATGACTTAAATGAACCAAAAAGATAAAATTTGGTTCTCGTGGTTATTATTAGTACATATCTCCAGAATTTTTTTTTTCAACATGTGAAAGACGCCGTTAGACCTGGAGAAAATACCTACAGAAACACCATATCGGAACACATCGCTTTTCTCCGTTGAAATCCTGTTTTACGAAGTTGTATTTCCAGTATTTTATGGAGTCTCTTGCTTCCCCTCTCTCCAATGAAGGAAAAAAAGGAGGGGAGGGGGGGTATAAAAATGTAGCAGGAGGTGCGCTCACGAAAAGCACTAACTCGTTTCAGTCGAAGGGAGATGGCAGCAAGCAGTGAAAAGAACATCCTGCCAAAAGTGGGAAGTCGAAGATAGATAAGTCAACTATGTGAAATTAGAAGGTGTAAAAATATTGGGCTGAAATGGTGAAAAAATGCTGAACTACAAAAGACTAGGTTTTAATTTGACGAAGAAGGATTGATTCTGCAGTTAATATCATGCAGTTTCGAGTTTCTTCTCTTAAAATCATTTTTCCATCATCGAAAAAAACGTCTCAACGTTCCTATAAAAATACTTTTGTTGTCAACCCAAGGTTGGAAGATAAATAAGAAAGTGATGTTATAACAGCGATAGATAAATTGGAAAATCCCTACAAATTTACCAATTAACAAAAATAATCGAAAATTTTCTGTTGTAAAAAATATATTTTTACTATTTTTAGTTCTAAATATTGAAAAACCTGAAAGAAAGTTTTCTGAAGATTTTTATTAATTCAATATTTTTCGATTTCGCAGGGGGGTGTAATTCACTGTTTAAGATATCTCTATCTTAATCTTTTTTTTTTTTTCGTTTGAGAACCTTTTTCGCCCAAATACGTTTAATACGATTTTAAAAAAGAAACTAAATCATCAATGAATCACGAATGAAACGATATTCAATTGTAAATGGCTATTTCGCTCATTTTAATGAAAATTATTACAAATAGTGTAAATTTCCGGGCTCCTGCAGCAAGCGTCGTCCTCATCATCTGATCGCTATTCAAACTGAGCAGTCCATCCCAACATATTCCTCATGTAGCTTCAATAAATTTATTTTAGCCAGAAGTTAATTGCACTAAAATAAATTAAATAAAAATGAATATTAAATCGGGAGCCCAAACTCAGAAAAGTTACTTTGAATGCGGACATTCAGTGAGAAAAGATAGTTGCTTTCCTCTTCTTTTAAAGGCGATTGTGGGAAATAGCCTTTCCGATTTCGGCCACCCGTAGTGGTCATCTGTCCTCTCCGTCGTAACCAGGTTGCTTTTTTGCGGTTTTACCACGTCTGAATCCTAGAAAGAGCTTTCTATCGCAGTTTTTTGTTTGTTTGTTTGTTCTGAAACATTAGTTTACTAATTCTGTAGGAGAAAGTATTGATTTAAATATTATGACATTAAATAAATTGTAAATACGATAACTGCTGTATTGGACATTAAATAAATTGTAAATACGATTACTGCTGTATTGTTATTTAGCACATTAAACAAAATATTGTCAATCTTAATTGTTTATATTTCCTTTTTAAAAATATTCCCATTTCTTTGTGCATAACTCAGATAACAATCATCTGCTGTTTTGTAGATTAAAATATCTTTGAATGTTTTTGTGTTAATATATTGCGCTCACGGAAATCGAATATAATTTTCGAACATATAACAGTTCGAACGGTTTTTAATATAATTACTAGTAACCTTTTCCTATTCATTTGTCAATTCTTACAATTTATAGTGTATTTTTTCTGAGAACTTCTATTACTCACTGCAATGTAGTATTTTTGAAAACTATGCTCAATTTTGCAGACAAAAAATATCTGAATTATAACAAAAAAATTATTTTTCTGCAGAAAACTTTACTAATACGTAGGTAATCTCCAGATTTAAAACAATTAATTTTTTAAAAGTAAGATTAGATATGGTTTACTTAGAATTCGATACATAAGATTACATTGCGCTGAAAAGTAATTAGCAAAAAACTTAAAAAAACCAACTTAAAAATATGTATCTGTTATTCTAAATGATCAGCATTCGTTATTAAATACAAGTTTTACTAGAGGCTGATTTAGATTATCTTTCAGAAATGCTTCAAATTAAATCTGGAATTCTAGAATTTTTTATGCAGCTCCTTTATTTTATTTTAATACAAATATTTCTGGAATAATTTAAGTCTCTAGTAACTTCTCAGTGGATTGAAATGAAGGTATAAAGATTTTAATACTTCTCTTCTAATAAAGAAAAACTACTAATTATTATTTTGATATATTTTATGAACCTCCTACAATATTTTAAAATTAGAATTATGACTTTTAATGAATAATTAATTATAAATTATTAAATCAATCGATTTCATAAATTTTGAAAAATAATGGCGAAACCGACAGCTTACTTAAAAATCAAAACCAAAATGTATTTTTAGCAGGAATATATCCAATTCAAGTATTAAAATTTAAAGCTGAAAAAATTGTAGGTCGTTTTAATACTGTGTTAGACTAATACATTAGTGACTGGGAAGTAGTATATATGAACAAAGCTTCAGTAGGGGGGGGGAGGAAAGCATGAAGACAAAACAAAGTGTTTTGTCACTTTTCAATGTACAATATAATGAAAAAGTGAAAGAAAAAAAAAGCGAAGTTTCATTTAGTTTTTCTGCATCAATTGTGACGAATGGGAGCGAAGAAGTAATAATTTATCTAGGTTGCCAATTACCTTCATAATACTGTTCCGTTTGAAATGAAACTTCAAGTAATTCTTCTTGTTCAAATGATTAGTAAATTCTTTCAAATAAATTCTTGGTTCAAATATTTAGACAAATAGATGGGCCCAACTATAACCATATATTATTATAAAGTTACAAAATTATATTAAGTTAAAATATTAAAAAATTTATAAAGTTAAAAAAATTAAGAAACAGGGGAAAAGACGAAAGTTTACAACGAATATTTCCCATAAATGCAAAAATGCATATGCAAACTCATTCCATACATCTTAGGAATGTTACTTAAAAAAATGCCGCCAAAGCAGGGTTCACAAGACTTACTAGCTCCAACAATGATTATAGCAACTGCTGAACGAAATCTCCTGACCCTAAGGGGTGCGACACAAAAGGGAAGGGACTTTACGAGGCAATTAGGATTCAGCTGGAAAGTTCAAGTGGGGGAATGAAATTCAAACTCGTTCCTGGTACAACAGTTGTACCGAGCCGTAAGGAAAGTTTAAAAAATCTGGTACAACAGTTGTACCGGCCGTAAGCTAGAGGTTAAAACATTACATTTCATAGTCGATTTTAAATACAACAGTCGTTCACGCACGAAATGACGAAAAAAATAGTTCTTTTGGTATCATTTTCCTTTTAAGGCAAAAACGTACATTCTGCCTGTTCTACGGGATGATAGAGATAAGAGAGATGCAGAAAGAGTAGCAGTTTCGAACTCTCCCTCTGTATGTTTTTATCATTATCTGTACATTAAGGGCCGAAACTTATAAATAAGACTTCTTTGTAGATACTGACAGCGATACAAGCTTAATAGTCATTAATAAAAACGAGAGGAAATTGCCAGTACTTTTCATGTTCCCTCACAGTAAATTTTGATTTACGCACAAATTTTACTTATTCATTTTACAATTATAAGGTTTCCTGTGCTGTTATTGGCGCTGATTTTTTGTATTAGTTTAATTTATCACTTGATTTGCGAAATAAACTCGTTATTGATTCTATCACTAATTTGAAAGTACATGCTCATTTTTTTCTATAAAATTTGTATATATGAATGATGCTTATGGTAAACTGTTATTGAAATATTTTAAAATTATTAAACTAACAGACTCCAATCAATCTGCCAAGCACAATATTGTGCATTATATAACCACCAAAAGTCATCCAACTGCAGCTAAACCAGAATGTTAGTTCCAGATTAAAAATTGCAAAAGGCAATTTCAAAGTATGATTTAATTCGATCACATGAGACATTCCAAAAGTGCATATGCTTTTCTCTTGCACATGGTACTAAAAAAGTGGAGATTAGTTGGTAGTTAATATACACTCAATCTCCACGCAATTAAAGAAAAGTATCCTATACCTTATATAACAGGTTTTACAGCCATGTTACATGATAAAGAGATGTTCAGTCACATCAATTTTATCAAACCGTGCCATCGAATTCCTACCCTATGCTTATCAATGCTAAAGGAATATGGTTTACCAATAAATAATGAAAATTTTAGTTTGAATAATCGATTATTGAATTTCTGAGATTATTAGGGAAAGGATCAAACCTTTACCCAACCATGAATTGAAAATTTTCCTATTTTATAACCATGATCCGATTGCGATGTTATTTAAGACCTTTACATTTTTATCAACGTTGCATTCCTAAAACTGCAGATACTGCAAAGTCTTTAATTATAGCTTACAACATAAAAGCAAGCAGAAACATCGCTGTTCCATTGAGCCATTACAATGGAGCGAGGCTCTTTTTTTAAAGGTTTCTGAAGAAGGATTTTCCTAGGAAATTCTATTAAAGTATCTCATTCCAGGTGCATAATTAGATCTGTTGGTAGATGCTTCCAAAGTAGCAATTGGTGGCTCTTCACAGCAACTTTTCGATAATCAGTGGAAACCAATAGCATTTTCTTACAATAAAAAAAATCTTAAAGAATTCGTCCATTTATGACTGCAAATTATATCCAATTTAATCCTCTGTAAAAACGATTCAAACATATATTCGAAGGCAGGGCTTTGTTATTTATACTGATCAAATGTATTTATCAACAATACAGTCGTCGCCAATTATACCATCTGGACTTTGTCTCACAAATTCCACTGATATTTAATATTTAAATAAATTAAAAATTCTCTTAAATTTTAGTAAACATGATACATGGTTTACAATCAGCCATCTAGATTATTAAACTTATAAAATAAAAAAAATGAAAACTTTTCAATGTTTAAATTTTTATGACATAGCAATGATTTTAAAATGGTATCTGCCTGCTCATTAAAATTAAAAGTTATATTTCTGCATTAAATTTAATTTTAATAAATTATAACTTATTCTCATATACAATGGGGAAAATGAAACCATTCGTGAATTTATAAAATGTTATAATTTACTCACAACCACTTAACAGTCAACAATAATTAGAAAATTAGAAACGGGGCTATACAAGACCCCCCCCCCGACGTAAATGAACGCTTAGTTGCAAGTAGAGAGATAATATGCTAATCTTTTAATTGCTCTGGAAATACTAACCTTCATTTGCCTTTACTTTTGGCCGTTTTGGATTTTTACGGCCATATTCACCAACCGTAATTAAACATTAGCTGATGATTATTCACTGATCAGAGTTCAAATCGGTATTCTCCAGACCAAACCGGTCGTCAAATTTCCCTTGTTTTGCGCCATTTTTTGATCATCCAACAGCGGATGACCACATTCTATTTAACTGTTTTTCGGACTCAGTTGCCGACATATGATGATTTCGAGATGGAGAAGTTAGAAATGTTTAGACTAATAAATTATCTCATATCATTGTTTTTTTCCTGTATTTAAATTGAAATGAATCGTTTTTGTCCATTACAAGAGAAGTATTAAAATAGTATTTTGAAGAAAATAAAAATTATGTTTGCAATGCTTGGATTTTATGCGAAGTAATCTATTAAAAATTCTTGCTTTGAAGAGAAATCCAGAATTTTATCAGCAGTACATTGTCAATTATAATATGATTTTTTTTTAAGTAACATAGATGCAGTAAAATGTTTGAAAGTTTTGTTCAATTCCACAAAATTTTGATGTTAAGTTTTATTTAAAATTAATTTAATTATCTGCCATCAAGGTAGAGTTTGATATTTTTGAATTATATAAGTAATTGGACATAAATTTCAGAGTTATATATCATCATTAAAAACTGATATACGCGGACTATATGTGTTATAAAATTGTTGTATAAAAACAAATCATCAATTGCTATATATAAACAAAACATGGTCATATTTACCTATTCAAAACTTTTAAAAATATTATTTTGTATTATTGAAATGTCCTGATCTAGACTGATCAAATAACGAAGCCAAATTTCCAGACAATTCTTTATTTTACAGCCCTATATATACAAAGAACAACTTGTTCTAATCTTGGTTAAATAAATAGTTATTTACACCTGTAGTAGGAGATACAACAGTCAAAGTCGAAGGTTTTTCTTGAAATTCAGTTCTCCATCACGTCAACACGACCACTCCAGGGGTAGTTTCTCAGACTTCGAACTCGTGGGCGTAGTCCAACCGTCTACTGCAATTCGTTTCTACTGCCAGTAAAACGAATATTTATACGGAGAGCCTGGGCGATCTGCCTATAATCTCCAATCCTTTAGGGAAGCTGTTAGAAAGTAACATAACAACCTGATTTAACTTAATAATGTAGTGCAGAATGGGTTAGAAGATTTCAGTTACTTGTTAAAAAAAACAACAAGTAAATAAGAGAGTTAGAGATGTATTAAATCAAAATAAAATAAAAGGGGAGTGTTGCTTAATAGTAGGAGTTATTAAAAGTAACAGTGATTGGTCAACAATTCGATTTCCCATCAATCAGTCCAGAGGGGTAGGTGGCAGGGTGTTAGGAGGTGGAAGGTGCCTGGGTGTCTGGTGGAGCGAGAAGCGGTTTCGGTTTTGGTTAACCCTTTTCTTGATTAATCCTTTTCTTTTTCTTTACAATTTAATTAAATTTTTCTTATTTACAAATGAAGGGTGAGGTTTACTATTCTGTGCTGGGGTTGGAATTGCCCATCGCCTCTGCGAGGATGAATAATTTGTTTAGTGGGTTGTTTTCATTATTAAGTTTGTTAAGGAGATCTTTAATGTTGGGGAGGGCTCGCATTATTATTTCTAGGTGCTTGATAAGTTTGAAAGTATCTGTAATGTCCTGGATATTGGTGATGGTATTTTCTTGAGGTGGATTTATTTTCTGCACTGGTATGGTGTGGTTTTCTTCTTGCGTCGGGTCAGTCTGGGTTGTTGATTTTTTAAATAGTGAAGCAAATTTTCCTTTTATTAAAGAGTTGTTATTTTTTATTTTCGGGAATTTAGGGCATCCTCTGAATGAAGCTGTGTGTGGGCCGCCACAGTTTGCACATTTTATTTGGGGTTTTTCTTTTATTTTTTCCGGGCAAGTCCTGGAGTCATGATTTTCGACACATAGAACACATTTTGTTTGCATCTTACAGTTGGAGCTAGCATGAGCAAAGGATTGGCATTTAAAACATTGCCCTATTGTCCTTGTAATGAATTTTTCAATTTTTATTCTCATGTATAAAATGGTCTTTTCTTCGTAGATGTTGGTTCTATTTGCTGATTTAAGTAGGTGGACCTGATAGATAGGGAGAAGGGCTTTTGTTTTAAATCTTCTGAATTGGTTGATTTTAGAGACATTATAACCTTTATTTTTTAATTCTTCTTCAATTTCCTCACAGGTGGTGTCAATGGGCAGGCCTTTGATAACAACTTTGATTGGCTTTTCAGTTTCGGTAGAAATGATGAAGTATTCTAAATTTTGTTCGTTAAGGTAGTAAATTAGTTTATTTTGTTCTTCTAGAGTTTCACAATAAATGTGGAAATTCTCACCTTTAGGTTTGGCTGTGATATTTATTTTATGAGTATTAATTCTTTGAAAGATTACTTTGTAGTTATCCGTCTTTTTTAAAACTATGGGGGGATTTTCTGTAAATCATCAGCTTTTTCTTTTAACTCTTCTAGGGTCTTTCCCAATTTTTCGTATTTATTTTTGAGTTGGATACCTGGGGGTGGGTCAGCTGCGATTTTTTTTATTGAAACTTGGTCGTTTGACAAGGTGCGTTTTTTATTTTTCCTATTGCGTTGGGTTTTGAAACCTTCTTCTTCAGGAATTTCTTTTTCATCTGTTTTTTGGATTTTTTCCTTATTGACCATGTCAGAGTTGTTATTAGTTAAGTTAGTGGGGGTCTCATTAAGGGAGGGTTGGTTAATCACTACATTATCAATATTATTCAAGTTGCTTGGCACTTACCCGAGTCATAAGTTGAGTCATAAAGTTGTTTGAAGAAGGCACGTGCTTCCATGGTTCTTTCAATTAGTTCCTTTGCTCTCTCACTCGGTTGGGAAGTGGCATTAACCTGTGCATCTATGAAAGGAATAACTTGAAGGAGATATCTACAAACGTGAATTGTGAGACGATCACTGTTAAGAAGATTTTCTACATCCTCGAACGTTGTAGCAATCGGTTTCGGTACCGACCCTTCCATAACAAATCCTGAAAAGGACGAGTTGGGTCGACAGGCAGAATTTCTAGGCAAAGTTCGGAGCTTTAGACGACACGTCTACTCTCAAAAATGCCATCATGCAAAAATATGACTAGAATGCTCGTTTCTTCTTTACTCTAAAAAAAATCTCCGCGATTTATTTCGGTGATAATTGGTCATTTGAGCTCTCTTTCGGCCAATCGGGGTTCAGCCATATGCTTTCTCAGCGGCGCAAGTGGGTCGTGGGAAGGTCCTTTCATAAAGAGAAACATCTAGCATCCAGAGGTTTGGACACCATTTTTTCTTTGACGGTACTATCAATACCTCTTGGACGAGGAATTCCACATGCGGTCTTTCATTGTAGGCTGTAATGAACAGATGCGAGACCACCCAGGTGAAAAGATCCACCATCTGGCTATCTCGGGGAGTTTAGTAGCTAACAGCGACAACACAGCAAGCTGTAAATGTTTGATCAGTACTGGGAAACGGGGAATGTTATAGTATTATATACTTAAGCTATATAGTTTATTAAATATTTGTATTGCTTTCAGTATAATTTTTAGTTTATCAGTAGAGAATTTCATGAATTTTTATTATTTTGGAGACGATAAATGAATTTGTCTGGTGAATGGATTTACAAGATTGATTTTTGCACAATAAAAACTTTCCTGTATGATCCGTTTCCAAAGCTACCTCTAATTATAATTTTTAAACATTAATGAATAAGTTCTTTGAATTAAATATCATGTTACATTATAGTGCATTACAATGATTAGTGTTTAAAAAAATTATATAGGTCATTTTATGGAAAATCAATTTTTGCATCAGTTATATTATGTATTTTTCATTTTCAGTTCTTATAAAATTGCATTGATTTTTTTTATTATAGACTTAGGTGCTACATGGATGTTTTAGCAAAGCTTTTTCTGTATTACTAAGTTTATATACTGTATCATCATATAATAAATATATTATATTCATTATGCTATTTATTGTGGAAATTAATTAGACTTTTTACTGTTACTTCAGAGGAAAAAAATATGCTTGTTATTTATATTTATAAAAATTTGAATATGCAAAGGAAAAGGTTTGACATTTGATAAAGCAACTATGCTCGAATACAGATCACATAATTAATAGCTTCTACAGTGGGATGAGGAGACAAATTGAAAGAAACAAATTTAAATTTAATGAACCAAAAAGATAAAAATACAACTCAAGAAAATGTACAATCACTTACAAATGAAGAACATAGCACAGAAAATGTTAATTCATGTGAATCATCTGAAATTCAAGCTCTTAACGTTGATTGTGAAATGGAATTTCGTTCTGATTAATGTTTGAACCATAACCTAAGAACCCAAAAGATTTATGAGCAATTCATTAATTTTAAATTTCATTATTAGCTCTTTATAATTTAAAAAATTTAGTTAAAATGATTCATTTCTTTACAAAATCAGCAAATACATTATTATTCATTTAATCTTTGTAAACTAAAAGGATTAATATTTAAATTAAATTTTGTGTGATAATTGCATTTATTTTTTCGGGTTATTTTGGTAAAAATTTTCATAAAATCAAAACTGTATAGCTGCTTATTTTTCCTTATCTCATTTTTATGCTCAATATATATATAAGAATATCATATTACACACCAATGCAGGCATTTTATATAATAAATTAAAAAATAAGTTCATTACAAATAAATATCCAAGTACATCACGATTACTGTTGTAACTTACATCACTATTTATTATTGTTTTTAACACAGTTTTTTTTCTTCAGTACTTTCATTTTTAATCTAAGCAAATTATATCGATATTTTGAACCCTTCATTTGCCACTGTTGTATTGTCATTATATGTGAACCATTCACAAAATATTTTGATATGTATTTGGGTAGAAAAAAATTTAGTAAAAATTAAATTTTATGTGATAATTTTGTTAATATACTTAATTGTAAATTTTTTAATAAATATGGTCTGGCAAATTTATTTTTAATAAAGCTGCATTACAAACATATTTGTATTTGTATTTAAAAAAATTCAGATAGAAATGATACTCATATAATCTAAATTTTCATAGCTATTCTATGGAATCAGGCTATGATCATTTATTGTCTCTTGAAAAATAATAATTGGGATCAGAATTTAATTCATAATTTTAAGTGTACAAATATATGAAACATATATTTGTAAAAAAAAAAATTAAAAAAAAACCTATTGAAACAAAATAT
>JAPMOR010082485.1:28330-148205 GCA_026543865.1 Argiope aurantia | reverse complement strand
AAAGACAGTTTATCATTATGAAATTTAGCAAACAAATATTTTATATATTTTTTAAATTGCATAATACTTTTTTTAAAAGGAAGTAATAAACGTCCGGGTCTTTAAATTTAAAATCAGAAAATAAATATTTCACGAACACAATCATGAAGTAACAGAATTTGAAATATAATTGTTTTATTTGTGCAAAATCATAAAATTTTAAGATAGCTTTGGTCAAAACATTTTAATGTCATAAAAGTTGGTTTAATTTACAAACAAGATTTCTCTTCCACCAATATTGTAAATGCTGGTTTCTAATGCATTGTTAAGTGCACAAAACATTCTAAACTAAATTATTTTCTAAATATTCCAAAAATTTGTTGGTAAAATCACGAGAATCAGATTTCAACAAACGGAGGATTTCAAAAGGTTAAGAGGATTATGGGCTGCAAAGTGCATTTGTGTAGTATCCTTGATGGAATATAATTTTATTTTACATTTACCAAAACAAATCATATTTTTTATTTTCTTAATTATTTATTTTCTTATATAATAATTCTTTTATAATTTGTTATTTAACTAAAGCATGTTATTAAGTAAAATTAGATAACATCCTAGAGTCTTTTGTTTACACTTTTTTTTATGACTTGTGAATTCAGTTGTTTCGCTGTTAAGTGGTTTTAAAAATTTGGAAAAACACAATTATAGAATTTTTATGGTAATATTTAATCATTCTTTTAATCGTGTCTTTTAAATTCGAATGATTTTATGATAAAATTAAGTACTATAACTTCAATTACAAATATATTGCTGATTAGACTGCTATCTTTTAGTAAAAATCTGAATTACGTCACTCTTACTTTATCAAATATCTTTTTTTTCTCTTTGTTTTAAATATAACATATGATCATTGAATAACTGCTAATGCATAATATTTTTATTAAATTAAAAATAAATTGTCTCTTTATAAATCAAGATAAAAAAAAAGTCTTGATTTTGCAAAAGATGTACAGGTAGTGCCATCTATTGGAAATTCTAGAAAAGTAGCCCTGTTTTTGTTAACGGCGGCCTCTTTTTGGTTTCTCCCCTGGTGACGCGGCCAAGCGACTAGATTCTAGTTAAGTGTGTACGTGTGCAGTATAACGACAGGATGGCTACAGCTACGGATTCGGGTCCTGTGTTCTTTACTAAAGCAACACCAGAACAGTGGACATATGTGTTGTCTCAGTATAAAGAAGTTTTGAAGCAAAAAGCAGCTCAGAGGACCAAAAAAGGCGGACCTGAAGAGCTTATTCGTCTAGATACATGGTAAGCAAAAACCTTTGTTCGATTAGTTCAAGGCCATTCACCCTCCGTCCCTTTGTTACTCTTCGAACGTCTTCTGTCGGATTGTGTGAGAAAAAATTGACAAGCACATTTAAACTTAGGCGGGATTAGTGATGTTTGGCCACACGTGCGATTAAAGCACATGTTACGCAAAGCTTTGTTTTTCGTCATTTATAATAGTTTCGTTCGATTTGTAGGATGTAGCGCGTTGCTACCTTCTATGTGTGCTCAGTCTACTGTAACCGGGCTTTGCAATTCGTTGATGTGTGTCCTTCCTTGTTAGTAAAAAATGTTGAAATAAATTTTCAATTTTTCTTATTTTTTGAAATAAGAAATTTTATTCTACTCAAAATTAATTCTTGGTTATAGATTTCGTATTTTATTGATTTATTTTTGTTACATGCAATTATTTTCCATCAATTCCCTCAGAAATGCATTCACTGCTTCGAATACAAAATGAACTTCGAATATTCTCATCGTTATTTTTATTAGTTTTTCTTTTAAGAAAATAGAAAAATTTATCATGTTACATAAATAAAACTGCGCTTTATAAAAGTTGAGGGGATGGGTACTAAAGGCTTAATTCCATATATTCTCAAATTAAGTTAATATTATTGTGAATATTGTAAACTGCATATATAGCAAGCTATTTGAATTTTTTTAAATATCATTAATATTTGTTAAAGCAGGGAAATATGTAGATTATGCATGTATAAATTACACTGAAGTTTCTAGTTCAAATATCATTTGTAGGAGAAATGTATTTGATAGCTATTTAAAATGCTAGAAATTACTTATTTGTTTTTTTATATACTAGTGATTATTATTCATTATATCTTAATGATAAGAATATCAAGAAGGAATATTTTATCTTCTGCTTTTTCTAGTGCAATATCATAAATGACAGTTTTGCTTTTTCTGAAATCAACAATACGAACTGGTTAAAAAAATTGTGTTTAAATGCATAATTTAATTAAAGGGCTTATAAAAATTTGATTAATCTAGATAACAAGTGGTGATTGTTCATTAATAATTTGATAACTGTCAATTGTTGTTTGTTTTATTTTTTATATTGTTCTGTTACTCTTTAGATTTAGTTGCTTTTTAATATTAATGTAATAATTTTGAGAACTTTTATTTTATTTATTTTTAATTTACTATCTTAGCAACATGAAATGAGGTAATTAAACATAATCGCTTTTGCAATGGTCATTGATAATAAGCTGTCAGTATCTAGAAAATTACCTGTAGCCTCATTTAAGTGAATAATGTAATGTTTTATTAATTTAAAACCCATAGAAATATTTCAATAATTTTAAACAACTTTTCTTTTTAAAATTTTAAATTTATGAATAGCAATTAGTTTTTTAACTTTGGATACTACTATATTGAAATATTCTTTTTGAATATTTAAACATAGTAGTATCCAAAGTACTAACTGATACTTAACTAACTAAATAACTACTTTTGAATATTTATGATGATACTTAAATAACTTTTTGAATATTTATGACAATAACATGTATAATTTTACCTAAATTGTCGGTTTAGGTTACAATTTTTATTATAATTGAAAACATTTGACTTTATTGTCAAGCTTAGTTTGATTAATCTTTTGATAAGTTATTTCTGTTCTCGAAGTGACTGATAGGGATCTAATTATTTTAAAACTTATATCTTTCTTTGTAAATCTCAAAATGAATTTTTTTATTATTGTGACATCAAAAAGGAGTTAATTTTAGGATTTAATTTTTCTTAATTATTTGAGGCAATTGCAAAAACCTTTTTTTTTTCATTTACTTTATTAAAAGAAGGGAACTGAAGTTAGTAACAGTATGATAAAGAGGTTTAGTTATTACAAACAAACGACAGTTGACAGAATTGTAATTCATGATTCAAAATTAGTGAACGAACAAAGCTAAAAGGGAGAAATTTACTGTTACTGAAGTAATGCCTTTTGTAGTATAAAATTGTATAATACGTAGAAATAATTATAATAACCTGTTTTGAAGGAAGGAGATGCTTTTTTATTATACCTTAATTTTGGATATTCTGTTATCATTTTCTTTTTACAATCAAATATACCATTTAATTTGGGGAAAAAAATTAACATCATAGATGGTGATATCAGGAAAATATAATTTCTCGAGCGAACATGCCCCCCCCCTCCTCTATAAAAAAACTTACTTATATGCAGTCTTGTAAAAGTCATTAAATTTAACATTTAAACAACAGTTATCAAAAAAGACAAAAAAATTAGCTTATATGCAGTCTTGTAAAAGCCATTAAATTTAACATTTAAACAACAGTTATCAAAAAAGACAAAAAAATTAGCTTATATGCAGTCTTGTAAAAGTCATTGAATTTAACATTTAAACAACGGTTATCAAAAAAGACGAAAAAGTTGATGATTGCATTCTGATATTAATTACTTTATACACAAAGGTATTGTAACCATGATCATTTTAATGAATTAACTGTGTCAGACATACAATTTTATTTAGAATTTCAATTCTACCCTTCAAAAAAAAATCATTTAGAAGAAAAAAAAGTGTGAATTTCAAAAGTTTCTCCTGGGTTTACTTATGTGAATTATTAGTGTTACATTTTTATAAAATTAAGACTAAATATTATTTAGCTATAAAAAAAATTGCTTGCCAAAATAGCTGTATTGTTGTAAATTATTTTAATGAAATTTTTTTTAAATTGTTGAAAAGTAATACTGAATTTTTATATAAAATTATGTTTTGGATATTAGTAAAAATTATGATATTAAATTTAATTTGTGCACAAAATATAATTTACTATAAAATTAATAATGGATATTTCCATTTAAAACTGAATTCTATTCATGATTGAACTTGAGATAAATGATTGTCAGTTTTATTGGAATTTTATTTGAAACTATATTAAAATCAAATGATGACTCATAAAAATGAAAGTGAAAGATAAATTCCTAACATTATTTATGAAGATAGTTTGTAACTTTACTTTTGATGAAAATAATTTCTAAAATCAGGAATTAAAAAATAAGAAGTGATTAATATTGTTTACTGTCACAGCTTCCTTAAAATTCTTCATGTACTTGGCAGAACAAAAAGCAGATGTAAATATTTCATTATCAGATTCTCCTGTGTATCTTCTGTTGAAACCTTTTGTTATAAAATCTATTTTTTAATGAAATTGCCTATTGCAGTGTGTTTCACTGTAACATAGATCAACATATATTTTGATGCTAGGAATTTGATTGATATTATTTATATTTATTTGCTGAAAATGAATTATATTCATCTCTACACATTAACTGAAACCTGCAAAATAATTGCTATTTAAATTTCGAATTAAAATATAGGTATTAAATTAAAAGCCTTTTAATAAATTGTGAAAAGCAACTTTAAGTCATTAGTTAACTAGCTAGTTTTTCTGTTTATTTGCTTATTTCGCTCATATATTTGTTTTATGTATGTAAAGCATGTGCTATCCTGATAAATAGATAATAAACAAAAAAAATGTGTGTGTTGACTCTTTACAAACCAGACCATTTGACTTGCAACTTGATTGGAGGTTTGGAATATGCACTTCAGAGCAACTTTTTAAAAATTTTAATTAGAAATTAAGTGACAATTATGTTTTTTTCCTGCAATAACTTTCGAATGCATTTCTTTAATTTTACACTTCTTTAAAATATTTTAATTGAATGTTTTTAATGATACCAAATTAATAATTCTGGTAATATTTTAAATATTTTTTGATTAATTTCTAATAATAGATTAAAAATAGTACCCTGAAGTTCAGATCAATTTTGTTGTTTCATCAACTATTTGATCCTATGATTTTTTTTTCAGTGTTGAAAATTAAAGAACAAGGTTTCTGTTTAGTATCTGTGTAGTTTACAAGATGTATAAACAATTGAAGTTAAATATAATGAACTTCTGACAGTAGATGAACTGGATATTTGAGTATTTAATGCTGTAATGTCATGGGACTAGTAGTCTCCATTAGAAAGGTTTGCCTAATATTATGAAAATATTCATTGTTCTGAATTGGCATTATTCATAACTTTATAATTTAGTCAGATTTGATTGCAGAAGACAAAAAAACTTTTTATTTATTTATTTAAAAGTTGAATTGTCAAGAATATTTCACTAAATAGAATTCCAAAGGACTGTATAAAATTTAGATTTTGTAATTTTTTAAAAAGTTTATTTAATGATTGAAACAAAATATTTTTATATACATCATTTAAAGCCCTTTGAAAGTGAAACTAAAAACTGAATTCTATGATAAATTAGAGAAATTTTTATTGAATAATTCTGAAATATTGCCTAAATTATTCTGTTGTACACATAACACTACAATAGTGAACTATTTTGTTTTCTTTACATAATTTAAAAAAATGCTGGGTTTCAGCAAATATATTTGTGTATTAATTAATGTAATGCTTAATCACTTGCACTTTATAAAAGCTGGAAGAGAGATATAGTACAATGAATAGAAGGGCCTAAAGCTTCTATAATTGTGTGAAATGTATAACTATCAAAGTTTGAAGCTTAAAAATATTTTGCTGAAGGGACTGTTATGAGACCAAATTGTACGAAAAATTTAGCGAGAATTATTAGAAAATTGAGTGAGCATCCTGTCAAATCAGCTGATTGCCAAAAGCTAGCAGCATTTCATAAATCTTGGTTGTATGTGCAGAAGCACAGTGATTCTACTTCATCATGGAGTGATGAAGTAGATTCATGGAATGATATTTCTTTCACCAGCAATTATGTTCTCTTTTTTCAGTACCTATGTCTAGGCCAGGGATTGATTGTTGGACCACTAAGACATTTTGGAGTGACTGCCTTTATTAAGACCTAAAAGGCATATTTATGGAACATTGATGCCAGCTAGAATGGAGAATTTGTTTTCACAATCGATGTGCCTATGTTTATTTAAGCAAATGTTCCGCTGAATATGTAGACGATACATGTATCTTCAATGGAAGCACTTTAGTACATACATTGGTTACAAATTCATTGGTTCATATATGTTCCCTGCTTGTTGTGTTGGTCAAATGAAAAAAAGTTTTTTTGGGGAGTCAGTGAATCATTGATTCATTTAAAAATAAAAATGAAATTATTTCCACAATTAAAGTAATACAACTTTCATATAAAACTGGCACGCATTGTATAGAAATGATGAATTCTGATCTAGTTGATCAGCTGGCCGAAGATTTACTAACTGCATTTGCTTTTCCTTGCAGTTTGACAAATCTACAGACATGGTTGATATTTCTCAATTTTGCACTTTTATAAGAATGGTTTTAATGAGAGTAAAAGAAGAATTATTAACAATATTACCTCTAAATAGAAAACATGAGGTGAAGATGATTAATGTGCCTTCAAAAAGTACATAGAAAAGAAAAAAATTCCAATTTATAAAGTTGTATCGATGTCAATTGATAGGGTCCGATCCATAACCAGTACAGTCAATTGATTTTTGTCTATGTGTATCAGAGACAATGACTTAGCACATTTCCTTTCTTATAATTGCATTATTTACCAACAAGCCCTCTGTTGTAAAATTTTAAATATGCATCATGTTATGAGAATCTGTGTGAAAATTGTGAGCTCAATTTAAGGAGGAAGTCTTCAAAGGAGAATGTTTTGGGCTCAACTAGAACTGGAAGTAAACGAATTTGATTACATGAATATTGTCATAATATGCAGGTATTTGTTGGTTAAGTTGGAGTATATTTTTACAATGATTCAGGGGGCTGCTACAAGAAGTAAAAGATTTTTGGTAATCAAAAGATGAAGCATACATGAATTTAGTGATGGCATTTGATTGATGGATTTAGTTTTTCTTTTTGATGTAACAAGCCATTTTAATGAATTGAACTTACAATTGCAAGGAAAAAAATCAAATAAAATTGATTGGATTTGTTAATACTTTCAAAAACAAGTGAAAGCTAGTATCTTTTCAGTTGAAAGATGAATTAAAAAATTTCAAAAATATTTCTGACAAGTTATTTAAAAATGGAAGTATATTAAACAAAGAAATATGATGAAATATAAAAAACTTCACTCTGAATTTGAGAGACATTTCAAAAAATTTACTAGATAAATTTACGTATATATTTTCTTTATCTCTTGAGGAAAGCAAACTTCTTCAAAATGACATAATTTTAAAAGCATTTAGTTCAGAACTTAAGAATAAAGAATAACTTTTGGAATCTAATGGAGGAAGTAAAGTATCTAAATTTTAAAAACAGTTGCATATCGTTTAACATTGTTCTTTGGCTCTACAAACCTGTGTGAATCTGCATTTTCTGTGATGAATGTAATTAAAACAAGATTGTTCCCATTTTACAGACAACCACTTAGAATCCAGTGCAAGATTAGCAGTTAGTAATTATATAAAGTGATATTCAAGATTAGCAGACAGTATATAGACCAAGTCTTCTACTAACTACAACTACGAGAATGAACTTTAGCTGAACATGATTTATTTTTAATGTATTGTGAATCGTTTGATATTAACTCTTTAACATTCAAGCACTGCTCAAGTGGTACTCCCTTTAAAACAGCTAGACTTTCTCGTCGAGTTGCTGCAAGACATGGACTCTTCCAAGCATAGGGTTGGTTGTTTTCTGCAGTTTGAAGTAATAAATCTATTGTTCTATTTTGAACAATTGCCTTGCATTTCCTTTCAATCTAAAAGTTTTGCTCTCTTGCGTGTACATGTTTTTTTTAGGTAAAGCATTTCACTCATGAATTTTTGGAAAAATTTTTGTTGTAAAAAATTTTAAAATTTATTTTATAATATAACTTAAAAGACATATTTTTTGAAAATAAAGGTTTCTAATAATTTGTTTGGTTTTCAACTATTGAAATGAGGATTGGTATTAATATCCATTTTAAAAATATATTTATTTTTCATCTAATTTTCACTAAGTTCATAAAATATTTTTTTTTTTTTGTTAAAATTAAATAATTTATTATATATTACTATACAGAAAAATTAATCTCTTAAAACAATTCAGTAATAGACAAGATAACATTTTAAGCCTTCATTTAATACTGAAATAACAAATCATATTGAATTTAAAAATAAGATATTTTTTAATCACATTTTGAAAACACATTTCACAAAAGATTTTACTTTACTTTCAGTATTATGTTTTTTCAATATAAACTATTATGGTCACTGAATTTTTAAAGTTCAATTGTTGATGATAAAACTTTATTTGGAATTTTCGATTATAATACTTAGATTTTTTTAAAACTTCAATTAAATTTTTAAAGTTTTCCCATTACATTTCCAAATGTTTACACATTCTTGCTTTGTGCAAAAGAACACTGATAAATGATTTGAGACAAATATACATTCCAAAAACAATCTTATCTTGCTATTTATTTTATCTTTTAAAATATTCCAATTAAAAAAAAAAATTTAAACCAAGAGAATACATTGTATATTATGTTCTCAAAATTTTATTTCTATTAAAGCAATAGACAAGATAACATGTTTTAAAACATCTTATTCGTATAGTACTGAAATATGAGAATTTGTTAAATAAAAGTTGGGAAGTCTTTATTTGTCAAAATATATTTCAAAAATGTGATCCTTCTAGATTTAGTATAAAAATTTTACTTTAGTTCATCTTGAGTATTACTTTTTTTTAGCATAAACTCTGATGCTCATTAATTTTTCAAGCTGCATTTCTAAAAATGTTATTAAAGTTTTCTATAATATTAAGACAAGATAAGTTTTTGAGCAGAAATTTAAAATATTTACAAAAATTTTCACTTGAGTTCAAGCACGTGCAAATTTTTGATAATAAGTAAATCAATTTTAGATCATTGATATAAAATTTAGGACAAATATCAATGTAGAAAATATTCCTATTTTTCACATTATTTTATAAACTTTAAAATGTTATTTTTATTAAACTTTTAAAATGTTACGAAACAATCTTATCAATCATTATCACATGTCTGTAACTGGTTTCCATACTTTTTTTTTTCCTTCCTATACTGGTTTGTTCCTGATCATTAAACACTAGAGAGTTCCCAAGCTCTGCATATTTGTTTCTGTTTTCACTAATTTTTTTCATGCATATTCGTGAAAAACAATCTCCAGATCCAATATGTAAATTATGGACAGCCAGAAAATTTTTGAAGCTTCATGATATTAAGCCAACAATTCTCGATTAGTTCTGTTTCTAGAGAACTAAAATAGCTTGAAGCATTATTTGTTGATTCCTCGGCCCTCTCTCTCCTGATGCTTGACAGTTTTGTTGCCTGATTCTTTGTTCAGATTGAATGCAAGATTAGTTAAAGTAACTTTTTTTTGGCAAACTAGCATTTTATCTTGATGGATTACCATTACTCAAAGTAAAGTTGCTTTTTTTTTTGTGCGAGTTCATGTTTTTTTTTACTTGAAATGAAGAAATAAAGTGATTAAACGCAAAAATTACTTAGATAATGGGGAAAAAAATTATCTAAAATACTTAAAATAAAAAACAATTTACAACTGAAAATAAATTTATAGAGTGGTATTTGACCATTCTAAACTCGGTATTTATATGGACTTCTTCAGTCTATGAGGGGGGGTGCTGAAATGTCAAGTGTTTTAGGCTTTTTAATGCTGTTGGAAAGCAGTAATTACTATTCAGCATCAAAAATTCCTACAACCTTTTGATGGCAAAATTAGTCGATGGGAATCCAAAGTGGCTTACTTCCATATTAACAAGATTCACTATACATTTCATGAGAAAAAAAGTTTTCGTACTGTATTTACATAGTACATGAAAAACCTTTTTCATCGGTAGGCCTTTCTTTGGCCTTCATCACTTCTCTCAAATGTTGTGGCATAACCCCTATCAGTTTTTTGTTGTTTCTGGAGAAATACTACTCTAAATGTCTTCAATGACCCTTTTGAGTTCAACCTTGTTCTTTGTGTCATATTTTTTTAGTTTACAACTGATTTCTTCCAATAAATGTACTATAAGGATTAAATCGGGAGAGTAGGGAGGGCTATGAAGCTGTTTTTTAACATTATAGATACATTACTCTTGACAAATCTTGGAGGTGTGCTTAGGATTGTTGCCCTATTGAAAAGTAGAGTCCATTCCAAGGGACAGTTTATCTGCATTGGTTGAAACGTTTTGTTTTAGAATGTCAAGATGTATGTACCTATCCTTATTTTCATTTATAAAACATAAATAACCAACACCAGCAGCAGCATATACCCCCATACCATATTCCAACCATCACCGTGCTTCACAGTTCCACATAAATTCTTAAGTAACACATGCTGTTTTGATTACCTCCAGATCATAACTTCCATTCATAAATAATTCACTTTTTTGCAACCGAATCGTTAACTCTCGAATGGATTTCTGAATTTCCTTTTTAAGACGATCAGCTAAACATTGGAATTAAACAACTGTTGTGTCGTATTCTTCACTCTGACAAACCATCAAACTTTGAATATTTACTGTGGATTAGTTGTAGAGCATGTCGGGAGGAATTTGCATATTGCGTACAGAAACCTTTTTTTGCATGATACTTCGTCGTTTATCTTAAAAATTGCAAATGGACTTGCTGAGTTTTGTAAAAAAGAGAAATGTATTATGAAACTCCCTTTTAAAGACTCATATTAACAATATATAAGTAGTTTATAAAGATTAGAAATTATGCTAGTTTATTTTTATTATAGTTTTCCGTACGGAAACGTTTTTTACTCACTGTATATAATATATAATATGATTTTTTTAGATGATTTTTAAATTAAACAATTCGAAAATCAAAAATGAAATCAATATTTTTTGTGTATTAAAAATTTAAAATATATTTTCAAGGCACAGCAATTCACACTTCAATGTTAGACAGTTGATAAATTAAATTTATAAATGGCAGAATTGCAAATGAAATTGTTCATTATTATTTTTAAAATATTGATTTTCAATTTCCTTTTATATTATCAATACAATTTGAAATACAGTTTAAATTCTAGGGAAAAGGATATATGAACAGAAAAAATATAATTATTTTTTCAAATCCTATTAAAAGATAATCTTATGCAATCAGAAAATGTTTGTGTATTTATAAAATAGTACATTTATGTGTATTAAAATATTTTAATTTTATATTTTACCTATTCCATTCTATTTGTGGTTTCCTAACTGAAATAGTGCAGATATTAATAAGAAGATGCATTAAAAAAATCATTTTTATAAAAATGTTTCTGGTGATGAGTTAGTGAACATCAAATTGCATTGCTCTTTCTTCTTTAAAGCCTGTTTATTTTTCTTTCCTTTTCTTTCTTCATGAAAAATATTGTCTTTAAATGACCTTAACAATAGATCATGATAATTTAAAAGAATTTACAATTGTACAATAATTTTTTGGAAGTTATTGGTTGAAAATATTGAAATTTGATTAATTTTTTAAACTGATCCAAAGTCTGCAACTTCTGTATCCAAATTATATATGTGTAAAATTTGGTAATTTTGGATACTACAGTCTATTCTGAAGATCACCAATAAATACAATCAAAAATCGTTTAAAAAAATTCCTGGCATTAAGTAACAATTTTTCACTTCATATAAAAAAAATAATAGTAATGCATTGTATTTTTTTATAGTGCCTTTAAGCAAGGCAAACTCATTTTAATAACAAAAACAATAAACCTTATGGTTCTGTAAGTACTTTGGTAAATGCAATTATAAAAATTGCTCTTCGTGAAGGAAAAAAAGTTAGATCCCTGTCAATCTGACATATTATGTATTTTAACTTAAATTTTACAAAAGCCTAAATTTTTCTATACTAAAGTTTAAATTTTTCAATTTGCTACTAAAATTTATTCATTATATAGTAACCTAACTCTGTAATAAATGCTCAAATTGCTTTCATATCTTGTATGAGCAGTACCCACACAGTATTGCCTGTAACATTGGCATAATCAAAGTCAGAAAAATTCTATAATAAGTTAACGAAATGAACTAAAAAATAAGATATTTATAATTGAAACTGCATTAAACTCGTTTTTCCTAAATTCTTTAAATATAAATACAAATTTCATTGTTTCAAACTTTTTGTAGATTTAAACACACAATCCAAATTTGAGAGTTATTGAATGTTGATTAAGAAGTTCAACAAGATTTTGGTCCACATTAAAGCTATGTGTATATATTTTGCTAATTTGGCAACATGTTAAATCAATCAGTGAATTAACAAAAGTGGGGAGAACTCAAGGGGAAACTTTCTTCATTGGCTGTATAAATGAAAAAAATCTTTGAACTCATTTGGAAAACAGTTAAGTCAATAAATAAAAGTGTTTTGATTATTCTTGTTTTAGAGAAATGTTTAAATGATTACCTCAAGAAAAGAAAAACCTAAATGAATTAGAATGTTGGATGCAGGAGTTTTAATTTCAATTTTTAAAATTTTTCTGGAAAAATGTCTGCTAAAAAAAAAAAATTTTCAAAATTCAGAAAATTTTTGGGGGTTGAAAACCAATTTCTTTTAAATGCAGCTTTTTTAAATGGCAGTTGATTGCTTCTTTTTTTACTGCAAGATTTTTTTCTATGATTATTAAAAATTATAGTACAAGTAATTAAATGGAAAGAAAAGAAAGTAAGAAAATCATCCAAAACAACACAAATTGTTATTTAAAGAATTTTTTACATTAAATTTCAAAATTTGGTATTAAGAGTGCAACGACATTACATTGCAACTACTTGTATGCCAAATTCCTTAACTTTTTAAAATGCAATAAATTTATTCATATACAACATAGACACAAATGCCATCACTTCCTTTTATAAGTAGACATTTTAATATAGACTGCATTTACACTTGACGGCAAATTTTGCTTTAATTATGGAAATTTATAACATGTTTACTGTTTGCATCATAGTCCTTTGTTACATTCAATCCTTTAAATTCAAAATATAAATAGAAAATTATAGGTTTACGATTCCCTTTTTTCATTTAAAAAAAATAGATAGTAGCATAAATCAAGCAGCTTCTTAATTTTCAGCTTTGACACTTTAAAAGTTTTTAGGGAGTTGGAAAATTTTAAAGCATTCCTTTTAATTATATAACTTTATTTTCCATTGTAAATTGTCCTGGAAATGGAGGAAAAGTCTTTCTAAAGCACTGAAAATATTTCAAGAATTGCCCTTGGATAATAAAGTCTCCTTGTGATGCACTCTTTGTTGTGCTAAATCTGCTTGAAAATAGTATTTTTTGCTCATATGTGAAAGATTCACTCATTTTCGTGCTTTATTGCAATGCTTTAGTTGCTTTTCCGAGCTCTAGTAGTGCAGTGAGTGCTCCAATGAATTAAACAACTACAGAATCAAAACAGTAAATACAATTAAAATTTTACTTGTGTACTTCCTTTAAATTTAAATAAACTACCTAAAACATTTTTAGTTTTTAACTTCGTGGGGGGTGCATTGCAAAGGATTAATCTGATTTTATCCTTATTAGATATTCTGTTTATTTATTTAAATTTAGGGGAAAAAATTATCTGCTAGAAGTTAAACTGCTAATATTAATATTGATATTCTTTTTATTTATTTATGATAAAGTAAACTTTTAATTTTTCAACTGATTAAAATTTTGATGTAGTTCAAAATTTTAATTAGTTAATTAGAACTGATAGATTTTTATCTTTCTTTATGAAAAAAAATTACAATTTTGTTTTATGTACATACTAACACCAAATCTTCTTTTCCTTACCCTACTATGCTTAATAATACTTTTGAAAAAGGTGGTGTTGCATATATTCTGCAGATTTAATGATTATAGTTTTTATTAAAGGAGAAGGTAATTTCTTTAGATTTTTTTAAAAGTCTGGCTTGGTATATAAAAAGAATGAATGTGCTAAGAAATAACAGAACAACTGTTAGATTTTATTTTCTGAAAAATCTCATGGATGGTAAAAATTATTCTCATAATTTATAATTGCAAAAGAAAAAAACAGTGAGACAATTTTTAAAGCAATTTTTTTAATAATTAAGGTATTTTTATAATATATTAAATAATCAGATTTTCTTAACTCCATTTAATATGTTTGAAACAGACTAATGAGAAGGAGTATTATTGAATCTAATCTAAAAAAAATAATTAGAAATTATGACATAGCTCATTTAAAAACAACTATAAAGGCATAAGTAATATGTCTTGACATTACTTGAATTATTTTTCTTTAGTCTGATGCATCCGTATTAGATTTATGAAAACTTTATTATTCTGCATATAGTAAGAGAGTTGATATTTTTAAGGTTTAAATATCTTTTCCTTGTGAATAATGTAATATAATTTAAAAGGAAAAAAATACTTGAACTTTATTTCAAAATTATGATAATGTTTAATGTCTTTGATTTAAAAATCTAATTATTACATTTATTCATTTTTAAAAGGACTCAAGAAATGAACACCAAACTTGAAAAGGTTAATTTTTTAGAAAGAATCCAAAATCAAATGTCAATAATATGGAGTTTCTAATCACTGAATGTGTTACAAGTTTGGAAAGATATACTTTTACTAAAAATAAACTCAATCTTATCTATTTTTTAATTAAAGCTGTTTACTTTTAAAAGCTGATATTTAATTCAAATTTACAATTTTTACTTTTTTAAATCAAACACAATCAATCAAAATTCGGTATACCTTGTTACATACAAGTTAGATTAAATATTGTTGAAAGATTATTTGTCAATAAATCGCTGAATTGATCTAAAATGATTACTAATTACTTCCAATACTTCAATAGCAAATAATTTATTAACGTTACAAATTTGGAATCTCTAAAATATATCTTGCAAGTATTGCAGCCTTACATAAATTGCTGTTAAAACTTCTATCATTTCAAGTTCTGTTATCCTTAACCTTTCTTGTTTTTATTTTATTTAAGTTTTATGTTTATAATCTAACATTCAGTAACTGCTATTCTCTACTTTAGAGAACGGTACTAATTTATGTTGGGGGAATTTAAAGGTATCTGTATTTGAGATATAGAATTTTCTGTTTTTAATGCTGCTGAAAAGGTTTTATTGATCATATGATAATTTGTAAATAAAGTAAATAGCATTTAAGCTTCACATGCTTCTGCAAATATACATTACATTTCCTATTGAAACAAAATTGTTTTAATTTTGTGGGGTTATTATTAAAAATTATAATTTAAAATTCACTTGCAAGACTACGAAAAAACATCTTTTCTGTTGAAAGGATATATTTTATTATATTGTCTGATTGAATTTTAATTATCTGATATTTATTTACTTTTTTTTCTGTCTACACCAAGAATTTAAAACACATTTATAAAAATTACTAAAGTTCTACTTAATTGTTAACCTTATCTATCTGCCTCTTCAATTAATTTCTGTACTGTGTATTTAATTTTATTTGCTTTAATCTTTATTTTTTAAAAATATATATATAATGTGGCACTTGATGTCTGCTGTGTTAAAATGGGAGGGGGGAGGGACTATTAACTTTTAATATATCTTAGTAATGAAATTTAAGTGTAAATTGTAACTCATTCATAAATTTCCACTTTAAAATTGAATCACATTTTTTAACAAAAAAAAATGATTAAAAAGGGCAGGCATCAAAGTACTTGTTGGGAAATAATTGAATATAATCTTCATTTTTTATATTTTTTTAATGGAAACTTGCATAATTATACTAGTTTGAGAATCTTAATTCAAAAAAGAGTAAAAAGTATTGTAAAATAATTAAATAATATACTTTCTGACTTTGTTTATAAATCATCTTCATTCGTATGGGTCTTTGAAATGAAATAGCCTTTCTATCATAAAAAGTTTCAAAATGTAGCAGGCTTTATTTAGTTTACATTTTCCACAATTCAAATCTGATAATATATATAATTAAAAGAAAAGGCTTCCTGTTTTCAAAAAGGAAGTTAAAGCATTCCTACTATTTTGTTAGTCACCAATCCATATTCCATTTTCTTGAATCCTTAATTTATTTAAAGCAACCCTAAAAAAGGGGAGAGGAATGCAACCCACTCTATTTAAGATTCCCTTCCAAGCAGGAGAGTTTGTATTTTTCTCAATGCTTCACAGCGTAATGCTTGCTCATTATGATATTGATTTTCTGCAACTGCACAGAGTATTGATCTTAGCTGGCTTCCCTTTTTCGAGGGAAAAAAATATGCAGGCTAGAAAAGGGATTTGAATTTGCTTGTCATTTTTTATTTCTTAATGACTAGTGTTTTTTTCTTTTTTGCTTGCTTCTTCTTCTAATTAAAGAATTTTTTTAATGGTCCGATTAGATGCAATTTTTTCCTTGAAAAAAATCCTTTCTGCTTGTTTTCATATTTTAAAATCAATATGTTGTAAAACAATGGAATTGTTTTACTTTCAAATTATTCCCAATTTCTTTAATGGTATACAAAATGTTTTGTTAATGTTTTAGTTTTCTTATCCATTGGATTGTTGAGCAATAATTTAAAAATATAGAAGTCTTATTGAGTCAATAACTGCTATATATATATATATATATATTTAAAAGTTAATTTGATTTGTAAGAAAAAGAATTTGATTTCCATAGGATTTTTAAGAAAGAAGTGCAGGTTTAAACTGTGTTTATTAATGATCCGTTAATTTATAAATTTGAGTGAAAAGGGTTACTTGCTGAAATTAAGTGCTGTGAAAACATTTTATGGGGATTGTGTGTATATAATATGATTTTACTAAAAACACTTCTTGCGTTTCTATGAAATATAATTGTATTAATAAATGATTGATAGGAATCTTAACTATTTGCCAGATTAGCAGTTATAGAATTTTTTCATTAAATACATTAATTCTTCTGGTAAAATATCAATACTACTTATAAGGAAGAGGTTAAACTTGCTGTAAGTGTTTAATCTAAATGTACCAACATTTTGATGTTGGCTTTGATGATATTTAAAAACTTGTATCCCTTGCTAGTAACCGTGTGCAATGAAGCAGTTATGTTTTAAATAATTATTTTTAATTATTTATCATTATATATAGTTGAAACAAAAGAATTAAGGTTGATCCATTTATATATTAAAAAATGAATATATTTTGAACATCAATGATGTGGTTGTGATTTTATTAAATGTCAGATTTTATTAAATGTTTATTAATGTCTTATTTTGTTGTCAGAATATTTATCATTAATATTAAGAGGTTAATATATAGAATTTATAAAATATTTCTGTTTTTAATGATACTAATAAAATGCATTATTCACTATTTAAATGATTTTTATGTTACAGGTACCAAGAGCAATTACCAAAGATAATTCATTCTAGAAAACCCCCATATATTACTCATGAAGAATTAATTCAAATTGTGAAATGGAAACTCATGGTATGCTGTCAATTTCCTCTTTTTTTAAAAAATATTTGAATAGATGTTAATATGTTATTTGCTTTTAACTTGTAAAAATCAGTTGATTCCCCAGAAACTTTCTCCTATATTGTTTAATACGAGTGTTATCTAACCCTCCCCATCTGCATAAAATGGTGGGCTTAAGCAAATGCCTTGCATGGCAATGATGAACAACACTTACAAAAAAATTGTTACTTTAGCCTGGATTTGGCATTTTTACTGAATCTTTTGTCATTCTTGTTCATTCATCTTGAGCATAATGCCTGAAAATTGAATCTGTATTTTAGACTTGTTTTTTCTACCAAATGAAACAAAGATTTGTGGCAGAATGAGATTGTCATCACAAAATCACATGCCACATTTCATATATTTCGGTCATTGTGCTTTTCAGTTATTGCATTTATATGCTTTTGGTATCAAACGGACAGTCCACTCCTCGTTGGATTTGTTTTTTTTAAATCTTTTATCTTGCCCAATTTTATCCTTTTAGGTCTTTCTTTTGAAATTAATCTGATAACTTGTATTCAGACAGCTTGTCAGGCAGACTTACCTTGAATGTATTTTGCTCAAAACTTGATAGGAATCTATAAATTTGGTCTAAATACATCAAATTTCATTGACGTTCGACTCGACGTTCTCTAGTCATGTTCCCTTTCAAACCTTTTCACCACGGAAAATCCCCAACTTCAGAGCCATGAAATGCACGGATGCAATGCTAAAAAGTTTTGAGGAGGTTTAAAAGCAAAGATGCGTCAAAATCTTGAGTTGGAATTTTTTTTTATTTTTATTACTTCATTTTCTCTATACTTCAAATTGAATGAAGCGAGAACAATTTTTTTGCTGTAGTGTTATTTAAAATCTACATAATAATTTTGTTACTTATATGCATCTTTGTATTTGATTAAAAAAAATATTTGAAGTAGCTACAAAAAAAGGGTTTTTTTTTTATTATTTTAAGCATTTTTTTAAACTTATTATATTATAAATCTAGATGTTAAATGTCTTCATGTGCTGTACTTTTTAATTGCAAAGAATTTTGTGGCTTTTCTTTTCCCCCACACTCCAAAAGAACATTCAAACTAGCTAAAGGATCTTGATTTTTGAAGAATTATGGAGTGATTAAGATGGTTACTTTTGTATTTTCATTATTATAAATATGTAATAATAATTCAAGATTCTATAATATTTCATATCCAGATGGTGCTATTAGTATCAAGACAAAATTGGATTAAATGAGTCAAGTAAATAATAATCAAGTTCTAAAACATTAATATTTCATGTTTTGGGCGATACAAAAGTATATAAAAACTGGTACATCAGAAAAGTAATTTGAAAAGTGAATGACAACTCCATTTTTGTAAACATTAAAGTGTATAAAAAATAAATGTTACTTTTCATATTTGTCATTTCTTTAGTTTAAAATTGCTATATATAAAATCTGTTTTTTATTCTTTAAGCTAATGTTAAGCTTAATGTTCTTAATGCTACATGTTGTTCTAAAGAAAAGATTCAATATAATTGTAACTATACTTCTATTACTAGAGAAAAGTTTATAATTAGGCAGTTAGTAAAGATAATGAAATGATAATGGATATAATGGAATCCATTCATTATTTATGTACAAAACACTATCTCAAAAACAATCTTTGTAGATCTTCTTGATTTTTTAATTTAGTATTTGTTGCATATTTAAGAATATTATCAGTCGTATTTTCTTTTTTCTACTAGGGAAAATGAGATATTTGTGTTTAAACACATTCTTTTATTTTTTAATCTATGAATCCTTTAAATTGTATTAAATGATATGAATTGTCTTTATAATTTTATATTTAACTGTGGTATTAACTGAAGTATTTTGTGTATAATTGGCATTAGTAACCAATTCTAATGAGGATTACAATGTATTTTCTTTTTAGAGAGGTAAATTCCGTCCAAGACTTACGGATTTAGTCCGTATCAATACAGAGTCTTCAGTTTTGGCGATTAGCAAAAAAGCTTTTAGGAAACAACCTAAAGAATTATCTCAAGCAATCACTGCTCTTACTAATTTGAAAGGAGTAGGACCAGCTACAGCTTCAGGTTGATTTTATTTCATTCCTTCTTTTCACCAAATAATTGCTTAAAAAATTTTCAGACAAACTGATTTTTAAAAATTTTGATCTAATTAACGATACACATTTGCTGGTCTAGTTTAGGACTTCTGTGTAATAACTAAACATAACCCAGTTATTGATTAAGGCAAGGCTTTGATTTCCCTCCCCTCACTCCTTTCTCTCTCTCTTTCCCTAGCAGCCTTACTTTGACTTCAGTTTTGTTCTTCATCTTCAATTGTAACATTTAATAAGTAAGCAAATGAATGCAGTATTAGTTGACAATAAACAAAGAAAAAAGTAATCGATTGTGTAACGTGCAGAAATCAATTAGCAATTGAATAATCTTTTTGTGTTAGTATGTGTGTAAAAATGACATTAGAAATAGTAAAACATTCAGTTTTCTAATACTGAAGTGTTGGAAAATTCATTCAGATGCATGCCTTTTCAAAAATAAATTTTTATCATTTTGAAATGATTGATTTTCTCTGAGTATGGGACTTGACATCATATACCTAATTACAGTGTCCTTGTACAGAGAAATTTATTATTATATGTGTAATATATAATATCTGCAGATATAGAAATTGTGAATGGGTGGGCTGAATATTTGAGAAGACCAAAAAATTGCTGAAATTAGGAGCAGTTTTCATTAACATTTAACACAAAACCTACCGACATTTCACCGATACATTGGAATTGCCATTGGAAGCGGGTCAAATGACCCGCTCGTGGTAGCTTTAGTGTTAATAAAAGCTTGGGCTACTACTGGACATATCTCTTCTAGTGATACCTTATTCCTGTTTGATAAAGTTTAATTTACATAAAACTGAATTGAGGATTATTGTTGCATTATCTTTGAAGTATTATGTTTTAATAATCTTGTAAATGTCAATAACAATACATATTTTTATTTTTACACCATAAAGTCTATGATGCAATCTGTTAGGTTCTAAAAGCATTGCGCCATTTGAGAGTTATGTGACTATTCCATGATGCTCATTTTTAAATTCTGTAAAAGCTGTTACATTTTATTCATAAATGAATGTAAATATATTATGAGTAAACATGCTAGTTATGAGCAGTGATGATTAGCCATTTTTAAAATTGACTATTCTGCAAAAAAGTTATATTAAAAAATTGCATTCTTAAAAAAATGGTTGATTTAATGTAGTTTAAGTTTTCTTAAATGTTTTTCCAAATTTTTGTACTTTTATTTTATATTTTAATGATGATGAATCAACAGTCCATACATCATTTCCTCAGTAAAGTAAATTTGGGGAACAAAACAATGAATTTTCTCATTACTGCCATGTAATCAGTCATGCTTAGAATAAATTTGGCTCTAAAATTTCCAGTTGTGTACTGAGTTTTCTTGCTTGGAAAATTTTTTGTTCAAACCCAACATAAAACAACTTGCATTTTCAATTTTTTTTTTCCAGTAAAGACTATGTAAATGCAAATTTATGAATATCTATGTTATTCGTCATTTTTAACATGCAATAATTTATTACAATTGATCCCTTTTTATAAAAATTTCATCAGAGTACCATTTTAGAAAATTGTATGTATACATTATTTTTTCATAGCGACTTCTAATTAAAGAAAATGAATATTAATTAAACTAAAAATGTTCCTGATGAGACAATAAGTGAAACAAAAATTCATAAATATCTAATGAGAGAAGGCAAGGAATGAAAACGAGAGAATGAAGGCAAATTTTAGATAGGAGTAAAAAATTGAATCAAAGGAATCATTTCAGGAAACTCAAGCTAGGGTAGTCTAGAATCAGACTACTACTTTCTTTTTAGAAGATGCTGAAGTTGTAACTAAAGTAGAAAGTGCTATCTGTTGTTTCCACATGAATCTGTCAGTTGTGTGTGCAGAGGGTTCTCGTGAGCTACTCGCAAACCTGCTCTGACTTGGATTTTGTTTGCTTGTTGATTCCTCTCGTGTCTTTTCATGTTTATATTGTCTTTTTCTTTAGTGTCGCATTATCAGAGGAAAAAGTAAAAAAAATATTAAGATTTTATGGTGGGAATGCAAGTAAATTAGATAGGGGAGGGTGAATGCAACTTTAAAAAATAAATAAATTCAGCCCTTATTTGTGAGCCAATATATGTTAATGTCAGCAAATGGATGTTAAAGACTATGTGTAAGCAGTTACTAAACTTCAGATTTAGCTGAGTACTATTCCAAAAACATCTATCTCTCCAAAACCATCTTATATTTATTTGTTTTTAAAAAAAATTAATTAAATGTTTTCTATTAAAAATGTTACCTGAATTGATTTTGCTTTTTAATTTTCTAATTTTAGTATATTTGCAAGCCTAAGACATGATCCCCATGTTGGTTTGTGATTCGTTAATGGAAAATTGAACTAAAGAAATGTTCAATACAATATAAGAAATTGTTGATAGAGGTTCAGTAGCTAAAAAAATAGTTAATTTAAATTTTCAGTGAATTCTGTGAGTTATTTATTTAATTTCAAAATGTTTTTATAAAATTTGTGTAGACTTTATTTAGTTTTATTTTTAGTTTTTACTACATGGTGTTTAGCATCTTGAAAAGTGTTCAATTTTCTCAAAGTGCAAAGAAAGCTCCCCCCCCCCAACTTGTTAAATATATTTTGAAAGCATGTTTCCCAGATGTATCAAGAAAGAAAACATACACAAGGAAAGAATCCGGAAAAGGAATCCAGCATGAAATAGAAACACAATAAAATACTTAATGAGACTTTTTTTTCTCCCACTCTTTTTCTTATACAATATGCATTTGCTGCTTATTAAATTACTGGAATAGTTATCCAGAATAAAGATTACAAAATATGTGCTGTGTTATACTTGTTTCTGCTCAAAGAAAAAAGCTCAATTTTTAGTGTTTTAGATGTTGAAGTATTAATTACATTTGTGTCTGGTAAGTGTCAGAAGAATATGTAGATTGGTCTGATCAACAGAGAATAAGAATTCAGCAGGCTGATTTGATATATCTTTTGGTGTGCCAAAAAGATATATTGAACATGGCAGAAGCTGCTCTAAAAACACCTGCAGTGAAGCCTCTTTAGTAAATTAAACATTCAATAATTATTCTCGTTAATTTTTCGTTTTGGTATAATCCCTTAAATGACCTATTAGAAATATTTTCCTGCACTATATTAAGTGTGTAACTACATTAGTCAGTATAATAAAATCTTGTATGAGATTTTAATTTGAAGCAATAAATTTTTAATGGTCATGATTTATTTCGTAGAGTTTTCCCCCTCCTTACTCTCTTTAATTGTCCCTATTCATTTGAAAATTATTTGTTCGACTAATCTTGTCAATTTTTTAATTTTTACTAAGACTCTTCCCCCTGATCCAATGCTTAAAATTTTTAAGGAAATGGGGAAAAAATTGAAACTTTCAATTTTATTTTTCTATTTTATAACTTTTTTCTTTTTATAACTCAAAAAAAAAATTATTTTTCTGAAGGAAATCTCTTTACATATTAAGGTTTGACAGAGCAACGCACAGCATAAACCATTGATGTTAAGATTTGGAAAATATTTTAAATTTTATCTATAAAAAATTTGAAAAATTATTTTTTGGATATTAGAGGCCTTGCTACAATGAGTTTTTAAAATGGTTGCCATGCCACTGGGAGAACCTGGAAAACAGGGAATTGAAAAATTGACTAAAAAAAAAGAGAGAAAATGCAGTGAAATGTAAAAATATTCATAGAAACTGGGAAGATACAGGGAATTTTAATTTTCTTATGCTGATCTATAAAAATTGCAAGAATAAAATGTTGTAGTTTCCAGAAATGAAATAATACCATTTGCGATTATGTTATATGGAAACTCTGTCCCCTTTTTTTCTGTAATTGCGTGAAGGAGTTGAATAGAATACAGTATTCTGACATTAACATCCAATCTGCAGAAACAGCTAAATGGTGTTTAGTCTACCATATTTGAGTTTATTGTATGGTTTATTTATTATTTGAGAAACTGTCAGTTTATTCTAGGTAGATTAGAGAATTTTTCTAAAGCAATGAGCTGCTAAAATCTGTTTTTAATACAAATTGCACAGGTTAAAAAAAAAATCAATCCTGATTTTACTGAATTTGTTCGAGGAGTTCCTCAGAATCCGTTTGTTGCATACTGCTTATTTTGTAAGAAGATTATGAGCCTAAGTAATATGAGAAGACAGGTAATTATTAATATTAATTTTATATCTAAAGGAATGAAAGAGAAGGTGATATGCCAAGTCCGATAATGTCAACTTTATTGTTGGAAAGTAAATTGATTTCGAACTTTTTAGTTCACAAACAGTCATTTAAAGCTGAATTTTTAAGAGCAATAAAACTTGTCGTGTCACATTCGTTCTTTAATTCATTCAATGATCTATTTGAAATATTTTCGCATACGTTCACTGAAAGTTAAAACAGATAAAAAATGTATGTTAGGTCATACAAAAAAATATATCTTATTAAGGATTAGCTCAATGAAACTGATGGTTGAAAAATCTGTAGGAGTTTCAGAAATTGATGCTGAAATACATAGATTGGCAAAAATTTATAAATAGAAAAAATAATCTTGCTTTGTAATGTTTTTTTAATAATCATTAAATGCTTTGTATCATGATAAAAAAAAATGTTTTGCATTTTATTTCAAGCTAGTCCTTAGTTTTGTGTGACTTACAGTTAAAAAACATGAGAGGTAATTTATTCCTCCCTTCCCTTAATATATAAATTTTGTCTTGCTAAATTTTAGATAATAGAGATGAAATTGGTTTTTTCTTTTGTTTTGTTTATAAATATAAACCTTCTTTTGTGAGGTAATATATCCCCCCCCCCTTAATATGCAAATTTATTCTTGCTTAATTCTAGATAGTAAATAATAAAGATGAATTTTTTTTTGTATGTAAATATAAACTTTTTTTTAATATGCTATTTTGAATAATGTTAAATTGTTGCTTCCACCCCTTGCTTTTTCCACTTCTTAAAATCATATTGCTTAAAAAACTAGCACATGAATTCTATTTGTGCATTTCCTGGTATCTTGAATATACATATAGGAAACACAAAAACACAAAGAATTTTTTCCAGATTTGTGTGGTGATCCGTTAAAACATTTTTATTATATGTTTAATTAAGAAATAAGAACAAAGTTATAATGTGTTTTCACCATAATGCCAAAACAGGTTTTATTGCACAACAATTATTTTTACATTGTTTTAAAGGTTAATTCAAATAAAATTAGGTTTGTGATGGTACCAATTTTGTTTGAATGAATGTTTTTTTGTTTTAGGAATTCTTTATCCAATTTGTGGCAATGATTTTTATGAATTTCTTGATAATAGTTTCTTTTGTAGCAATTCATAATAAAATTTAAAACAGTATCATTGAGCCATATTATTTTACTATTATTGATAAAAGAAAAAATAAAAATGCTTTCTGTGCTTTAGTATAAAAAAAATTAAGCAGTTCATTGGATTGGACTTTTTATACGAGTTCTGTTAAGTTTTGAGGAAATGCAATATATTACCTCACACTGGCTTTAAAAAAATGCTTCAATTGGCATTTTTTTAAATTTTAACTTTGTTCCTAACTACTGAGTTGCCCCCCCCCCAACTTCATGAATTTATTTTTGTTATTTATCAAAATTAGGCTGTAAAACATTTTCATTTCTTCATGAAATATATAATCACAATTTTCAAGGCCTTTACTAAATAAGAATTAAGACATTTTGTCTAACCATTTTTGAATGCTGCTATTCTTTTTTATTAAAAAATGACCTAAAAACTCATTTAGACAATGTCATTGTACTCTTGTCAATTTTATGGTAGTCTTGCCAGTCCTATGACAGTAGCCATTCCGGAATGCTTTAATTATTAGCTTTATGAGACGGTAAATAAAATTACTTAATATAATGAGGTAGTCCAGGAGGAAATTTAGATTTTCCATCCTAGCCTTGTCAAATCTTATTTGTTGTTGCAGGTATAAAAATCAAATTTTTCTCTACTCAGACATACTGTGCTAATATATTCACTTTCTTCTCCATAGCTATTCTTGCTGCTGCTTTTCCAGATGATGTACCTTACATGGCCGATGAAAGCATGTTATCAACTCCTGGCATTGAAGCTACGGATTATACGTTAGCAGAGTACATCAACTTTTCCGAGCACATGAAAGCTTGTGCTGAGAGACTTAGGAATTTGGGTATGGAAAATGATTTCATTTGCATTTAAAGGGAAAATTTCTCTCCTTTCCCATATCATTCAGAATTTGATATAAAATTATAACATATTAAAAATTATTTCCTGTTTTCATTTGATTTTTAAAAAAATTGATGCATTAAAAAATTTTCATTATATTTCTATAATAGATTTTTATAAATTGTGTTTAGAAGAGACATTCTTTTAAGAAATTATGTTGAGGATGTCATGCGTGCTTTGTTTTAATATTTTCATTTTTGTTATATTTAATGAAATTTAAGAATTTTGTTGTACTGTTTTCTTATTCTTCTTTTCTACTCAAGAAGGTTTGGAATTTAATTCAGAATGCAATTATTTTTAGAAAATTTTATAAAAAAGGAATTGCATCTTGGCGTTTTATGAACAAATATTTGCTTTGGCTTTTGAGTGAAATAATGCTTGAAAGTTGTTTTAAGTATGAATATTTTCTTCTAGTGAATTCCTTTTATAAAAGTATAAAAAAACATTTTTCACTGCACACAATAGATAATAAATATATTTTGCTGTGATATATCAACTTTTGTATTTTTTTAAACCTTTCTTTTTTAAAAATATTAGGAATTTTATTTATCCTCCTTGGTGTAGAGGTAAAATTGCTATATTTCTTTGCTTTTTATGGATTCCTATTAATACTTTCCCCCTGCTGATTCTTAGATCCAAAAGGCAATTGGACCCCACACAAAGTTGAATTAACTTTGTGGACCCATTACATTGCCAGGGATTTGAAGCCAGAGATCTTGGAAGGTATGCCACCTGCTAAAAATAATACAGAGAGTTCTGAGAATGGAGATCATGCTGAAAATAAAAATGGTAGCATGGAAACGAATGAGAACGGCGATGAATCTTCTAATGCTGCCGTCCCAAATGCTCAGGTCTCTACAGATGATGAAAAAGAGCTCCCTCCATCAGAGGAGAACACTAATGATTCTCATGCAGATTCTGGGAAAGAGAATGTTGGGGATTCTGCTGATGTCGCAGATGAAGACACCGCCCAAGGCGCAGCAGCAGCAGAAAAGAGTCCGCCCGACGAACCACCAGCGAAAAAGCTGTGCGTGGAGCAGTAAGTCCGATGACCTCGGCCTTTAGTTTGCACAATTTTATTCAGGACATGCAATGGTTGAAAACAGGGAATTAAGAGACTCCTATTTTTTATACATAGGCTTTCTTGTATTTTTGCTCTCCATCATCAGTGTGTGCCATTGTCTGAAATTATATTTATTATTGCATGTGGATATATCTTTGGATCTAAGTAGGCATATATATCTAGTAATTCAAATTTTATTGCATGTCTAACATGCTCTCTCATTTTATTTGCACTGTGAGACAAAATACCTGAACCTTTTGTGCCGAGATATCACTTATCCTAACTGTCAAATTTTTGTCCCCATCTGTTGTAAACAGTACTAATCTGATTTTTAAAAATTAATTTTAAACATAACTTGGATTATTAGGTGTTATTGATGGCTCTGCTGATGTTAAATTTATATTGGATTGTAATGATAAGCTAATTATAATTCTGTCTCTTGATTTGTCTTTTGGAAAAGGAAATAGCCATCTTATGTTTTCTGAATTTAAATCAAAAGTCTTTGAAGAGTTGTGCAATCTATTAAAGCAACTTAATTTTGCTTTGTTTTATTTAAATTGCATATTGTATAATTACTGAAAGGATTGCAATTTGTAAAATGTTGCAAAAAGTAAAAATAGTTAAAGTATCATTTATTTTATATTCACTTTATTTTTAGACCCCTCCCCCATTAATATGTGTTGCACAAAAAATTAAGCAAAGAGTTTATTTGCACTTTTTCATTTAAATTGTAAGAAATTCACAAAGTAAATTTTTACAATGAAAATTTTTTATTTAATAATCCTAAAGTGTAATTGAATCCTTTATTTTTACTAAAGTATTTTCATCATTTTCTTTATAATTTATATGGAATGTGATCCATAATTATCTTGCAAACTTATATTTTTCCTTCTGCCTTATTATAGTACTATATATTATTCAGTGTACTTAAATTATACATCTTTGTATGGAAAAGGTAATATGGAATTTGTGTGATACATTTTTATTCTCTTATAAGCACCAATATTATTTATCTATAAAAACTTAGAGTGAAATTGTGCATCAAGTGTGATTGCTATTTACGTTTTCATTTTCCATGTTAAACTAGTATTATTTAGAAGCTAATGTATTTCAAATTTCCGTGTTTTTGTACCAGACAAAATATTGGCATGAACAACTGTTGTAAATGTGAACACCGACTTTGCATCTTTTTTCATTTTTTTTAATCTGTGTATCAATTTGTATATTTTTTAATGACATTACTCATTGACATTATGTGCCTACAAATTGTATGTGTGGGCATGAAATGTTTTGCATTTACTGGAATTACACCAAGATTTTTAGAAGGGGAAAAATCTTCAGAATATATTATAATATAGTTATATTTAGTGATGGTGGAAAATTCCTTTACTTTGTTAGTAACACTTGGTGATGGTTTTCCCCATTAGCTTTTTCAATTGAATTGTATACAGTTATAGAGTATGTGCAGGTTACTTCATACCTGAATAAACATTGTTAAATATAAACTGATAAAAAATCTTTGCATATATGTTTAAATGTGAATGTTTGTACCGTGTTTAGTCTCTGATGGCCTGGCCTATTTGCTTATGCATTAACCAAGTGCATAATGCAATTAAATTTAATGAGTGTTTTCATAGAGCTTATTTATAAAACTTCTGATCTTGGTGAATTATATAAAACTTTAAAAATGGCTTTGTGAGTCCAAAGACAGCCAGTGAAAACCACTGCCTTTTATGATTTTTTTCTGAAATTGAGCAGATTTCAGTGATTTAATTACTAATATAAATTTTTTCTAAAGGTTTTTCATTTTCACTGCATTATATACATATATATATTTACTCATCTCATTGGCTTGATATTTCCTCCCGTTTCTTTAAAAATAAAAGTGGTGTATATGTTGCAATTCTATTGTCTTTGTATTCATGAAGTGTATGCTTTAGGAACTTACTTCTGACACATTTCAATACTTTTCATATATGTCCACTCCTGTGAATTAATACTTTTGAAATGTTATTTTGGTAGCAGTCTTTTGCACCATTTTGAAAAGCATTCCAAGCCAAAATAGATACCTTCAACAATGGCACATTCCATCTTAGGTACTTTCATGTGTAATGCTGCATTCTTTTCCAATATGACATTATAGATCATAGTTTTCTCCCCCTCTTTGTACATAATTTTCAGAAAAGAATGTGGTTCTCAAAGCATAATTGGCTTTGACATTATTTTTTTTTAAAAACCATGATATGAAATACAGCCAAGTTTTAAATGTAACCTCTCCTTTTCAATGATGTGTATCCATTTCTTGACTACTTTTTATTTGGATGTTCTTTGTGCTATTTCTTGCTTTAGGAGTAACTATAGGGGACAAAAGGCTTCATCTCAGGAATTCCATGTTCACTAGCTGCCACCTCTGTGGTACTATAGTACACTATTTGCATATTTCTTTGTGCTGCTGTATGTGAAATCTTGTGTAAAACAGACTTGGTTTTAAAGCAAATCTTGGGGTTGCCTGTATTGCTTTCTGCAATGTGTAATTGGTACTATTGTATTCTTGATTTTCTGCATGGTATTGGTTACTTCCATTTTTCTGTATATTTTTATATATATTTATATATGAGATTTGACTTTATAATTTTGATCTACCATATTGTCTTGGAATGCTGAGGCTACTGAAGCACACAATGTTAATGCATTGTATTTTATAAGTAATTGATAATTATATTATTTTTGAATTCTTGCTGAAATTTGTCAACCTAATGTTGGAATATTAAAAGTTCTTCAAAAGCTCTTTGGTAATTTTTTTATTTTATTTTTATGCTAAGGACTTTAGAAAAAAATTAATAAAAAATAGTTAAGTTTTTTAGTAGTAGTAGTATTTACTCTCAGCTTTCCAAGAAATGGGTTATTACTTATTGTTTGCTGTTGCACTTTTGATAACATACTTTTTTTTCCCCTCCCTTTCTTTGAGAACCACAATTTGTGTAAAAAGATTAAAAAAGTGTGTATGTGTGTGTGTGTCTTCTACCATACAAAAAAAAATGGTACTTTTTGTATAATGAGATTAACTGAGTAAAATTTCTGAAACCAAGATCTGAATCTGACGGGTCATTGTAGTGCCCTTATAAAAATGCCTTTTAATATGATGAAAAAAATGTCGTGTAAAAGCCTTTACAATGATACCTCATTAGATTTAAGCTACAACTTTTCACATTAATAGAAGTGTATACAACATTTTGTGAAATTGTATGGCTCACATGTATGACATGTTAAATGTCTTGTTAATTTTTTTATCTTGTTAGAGACTGAACTTTCCTGGAAATTTTTGAAATACACCTGTTCTCTAATTGGATTGTTCTTTTGGTAGATAGGCCTATTATTACATTGATTAAGAAAACTTTTTAATTCTAGTATCTTGAAAGATTTTCCCCTTAAGTGACTTTTTAGTTGTTCCTGCTACTGTTTCTGTAAGATCAAGATATGTATGAAATAAACTGTTTCTATTATTTCACTCAATTATTATGTATTTTGGTTGGTCTTATTAATTCATAGTTTAATATATATGTAAATTTAATAAAAAAATTAATTTAAAATTTTGTAGTGCTAAACCACAAATAGTAAAATCTCTTGTTGCCTACCTACAATATAAAAATAATAGCACTATTGATTGTCAAAATTTAAATCTGAAATAAAGAGAAAAAAATCTGTAATGGGTTTATAAATTGGCAATTACATTGTATCCAAATTGATTACTAACCAAGAAAATTTTGTGTAATAGAATGAAGAATTGTAGACTTAAAATATGTTATGAAGTTTTGATACATACATGGCAAACTCCTGTGGCATTTTTTTTTTAGTAGGCAGACATTTAAAAAAATTTGAAACACCGCCGTCACACTATATACAATGGTGTGCAAAACTTTAGCAACAATGTAAATTTTAAGCAGGTAGCCACGAAATTGTAGAAAAGAGGTTTTGCAATCAGTACAACGAAAACGTAATTCAGAAGAAAGATGATGCATAAGCTAATGTCAGAAACAAAACATCATAGGCAATGTAAGTGTACGCAAAACGCGTACAGTCGGCGCGCGCAGCTCAAGACTACAAGAAAAAGAAGAACTGAGGCGCAAGTGTAAGTAAGTTCTTTCGTGAAATATGGCTAGAAGAAATCGCCTGGACGACTTCACACGTGGAATAATGATCGGAAAGCTGGAAGAAGGATGCAATTAGTTTGTGCTGAAGATTTCGGAATCAACGAAAGTGTCGTTTCGCGCGCTTGGAACGCCTTCCAAACCATAGATACAGTTGTTAGAAAGGTTGGTGGTGGGAGCCCTAAGGAAACAACTGCAGTGGTATATATCGTTTTGCGGGCGAAAAGAGCCGGATACTGGTCAGCAAGCGCCACTGCTCAGCAACAGAGTGACAAGTGACGTTGTTTACTGTGGCCAGACACCTTCATAAAGATAGCCTATTCACCCACCGTCCTGAACGCAGCATCCCTTTGAAAGTTGGGCCATCGGCGGCACCGTTTAGAGTGATGTAAGGAGCAAAAAAACTGGACATCTCATCAGTGGTGTCGTGTTTACTTTACGGATGAGAATCGTTTCAGTGCCACAAGTGATTTTCAACACCAGTTAATTTAGAGTCGGGACAAGGTTTCATCCCATTAACATCAAGGAAAGAGACCACTACAGTGGTCCTGGAGTTGTTGTTGGGGAGGCATTATGTTGAACGGGCGGACTGAGCTCCACGTTTTCAACAGAGGTTCTGTAACTGGAGAAGGATGACAATGCAAGGCCACACCGTACTGCTGATGTTAAGCAGCTACTAGCAAGTGAAGATATCACTCGAATGCATTGGCCAGCATTCTCTCCTGATTTAAATCCCATAGAACGTGTGGGTTAATATGGAGAGACGCCTTGCGTCACGATTACATCCTCCGGGGAACACCCAACAACTGAAACAGATGCTGATTGAGGAATGGGTACTCTTACCTGAAGAACTGTTGGACAATCTGGTGTTGAGTATGGGGAGACGGTGCGAAGCAACCATTGCAGTAAGGGGAGGGCATATCCCATACTAAGGAACATCTGCTTGTTGTTCTTCCTTTCGGACAGACAACCCTTTATAGCGATACTATGAGTTCACTAAAGCCTTTTTTTGGTTTTATTCCATACTATATGCATTGTATTCTTTCTTGCGCAGTTATGCTTTCGTCATCGTTTAAGTACGTTCTCATTTCCGGATTTCATGTCTCTCGAATGATTTCTCCTGTAGTTATGGCAAAAAAAAAAAAAAAAAAAAAACTGTTGCTTAAGTTTTTCACACCAGTGTAATTCATACTTTTTATATAATATGTGTCGTCATTTTAAAACATTTTTCTGAGTTATAAAATTATGTACTTGATTTTAATTTAAAATACAAAAAATTTCTGTGTTACATTTAATAGTGACCTGTAGAATGAAAAGTATTTCTTGGCACATTTAGATTTGCACAGAGGGCATCAAAAATCGTGAATAGACGAGTCTACTATTTCCAACCATCGGAATGGGGGGTATCTTGGGAGATGTTGCAAAGGCTCTGCTTTAATGAACATTATTTCAACAACTTCATTATTTGGGAAGAAGGTGCTATGAACTATATAAATTTTAGTCTTAATTAAAATGGTTGAGTATAAATATTTATGAGTTTTTAACATTCATGCAGAATGACAGATATAGAATTCTGCTTATTAGAAATTATTAATGTTCAACAATCTCACTATTCATTGAATTTAGACTTTTCAATGACTGTTGTAGAAGAGGCATTGTTCTGCTTTAATTTTTTTCCCTCGGATTTTTGGCTTTCAAAAGATTGAGATAATTTGAATAAGGCATAAGTAGTTTTTATTTCACAATGCCTGTAAGGTTTAAAATAATACATTGAGGAGAAATTTTATTTGAGAATATGCCTAGTCTTTGCAATCTGAAAACAAATTGAGCGAAACAGAACAATGGAGCGATATGCTTGCTTTACGTCAAATGATGAGAAATCATTTGCCAAGCACTGAATTGCCATAAGTTAAATCCCTCATTAAAAATTCAAAAGAAATTGCAAAGTACAAAAATTGTGCATGGTTTAAAAAAAACTTGGAATTCTAAAAGATATTAGTTCATTTGATTAATTCTTTTATCTTGTTTGGTAATTGTCATACTTTTAATGTAATTGAAAATTAACTACACTTTCTTTTTTAAAAAAAGTGTAGAGCGGGATAAATCCTAATTTAAAAAAAGTAATTGCTTCCCCTTCTATTAAAAATTATGAAATGCATAACTAAAATGTCTTAACTTCTAAAAAGTAATAGAGTGCATTCTACTTGTAAGGAATTTAAAAATATACCACGTTAAGTTTAGCCATGCATAAAATTTTATGCTACTAGTCATGCAATGAATATCCTACTCACATGTGTAAAGGATTAATAATAGTGAGCAGTTTTTACACCCCAGGCAATAAATAAGGCATCATGATTCAGTCTGGAGCCTGCTTGGAAGTAAGTATGTTGTAGGTGTATTTTTTTATTTGAAATTTGTACTATAGACGAAGCTTTTCTTTGAGCATGAACATTTATTTTATCCATCTATGAAAGTATGTGAAAAAGTAATTGTAATTTTTATTTCTTTAGCATTAATGACTGTTTGAGTAAATAAGAATTCCGGTTTAAATAGTAGTCTATCAATTTTTATAAAATATTTGGTAAACCAAAAGGTTTTGATGAAGCTATTAGTATTATTATCAATCGAATTAATTAAATGTTTATAATGTTCTTGATAATATAATAGAGATTGCTGTATTAAGAAAATTAGATTGCCATTAAGAAAAATGAATGGTATCTAAATAGCCAGTAAAATTTTCCAATCTTTATAATCCATTCCTACATCTAAAAAAACAGAAATTTCAGGTTCATAATTTAAATTATCAAAATAAATGTAAAGACTTATTTTCAAAAACTAACTATACAAAAATGGTAATGTTATATTGTAAATTTCTAGTATCTATATAAGGAAATGGTAATAATTCTTTTCTTTACATTATAAAAGTTTTAATTTCACTCTTCTATGCTTCATATGAACATTTGTGAAGTTTGTAAGTTCAAAAGTTACTGTAAACCAAATTATCTCGATAGTTTCCCCAAAAGTGCAGTTTAAAACCTTTCTGGTGAAGTTCTGAACTAAACTTGATTTGTTTAAATGTATTGAGAGAAAAGTAAAAATTCATTTGTTTTTAAATTTTTAGGAAGTAAGAATATAGCAACAACAACAAAAAAATCATAATTACATAAACCATTTGGATTTTCTTATTTCTAATAATACAATGAAGCCTATATTATAAATTCTGTATTTATTAATATCAGATAATTAGTAATGAATAAGACTAAACACAAAAAGGCTGTCTGATTTGCGAATGCATAGTGATACTAAATTTTTGAAAAACTCTATTTAAAAAAATGTTTTATTAGGAAAATGGGTCTTTAAGATTCATTGAAAAGTAAGATATAGCGGAAATCTAGTTAATTTTTCCAAAGATTAACAGATTATCAAAGCAATCATTAATATTTATTTAGAACAATTTTTTATTGCAGCAAATAAAGGGGGGAGGGAAGGAATTGTAAATGGAAGTATAAATAAAATGTTCTTATTATTTTGATTTTACATTCTTTTGAAACCAAATTTTATATATTAAAAAAAAATCGGTTTCTATTTCACTAATATGTATATAGTTTTGTTTAATTACTTTTGATGCATATATAAAAAAATTACTGTACTTATAATATCAAAATATGCCCTACAATAATAGCTCAATAATATCTGCATTCTAACTATCTGGGAATATATTTATATATGTTTCCAGAAGTTATGTGTCCTCCATCTGCAGTTTTCAGGAAATTTCATCCATTTTATGTAAAATAGGACTAAAAAAGAAGTGAAATCATTAATAGCAAGCTTAAGAACTATTGGAGCATGCTACTAATTAGTATGATTCTTTTTAACAAAACAATGTTTATAAGCTATGTACTTAGCCTGTAAATTATTTGATGCAAAAATCATTCAAACCGAGATATAAAGGAGATCATTGGTCTTAAGTTATTAAATTTGCAATAATTAGATGTTCATGCAGAAGGGTCTTACAAAATTTTATCTTTGCTGAGTAAATTTTGAGCACACTGTCACATGAAAAATATTTTTATACCAAAAAAAGTACATTTGCATTACTTCTACACAATTATTCTCTTAATTTAATTTTTAAAAATGTTTTCAAGTGCATTTCACAATACTTCTCGTTATTTCAGTTACTGTGTTTATTCATGTGTATTGTGATAATACTAGATACTTTTTTTGTGTATATGTGTAAATATTATTGTTAAAATATAATAATATTTCCGTATATAGATACAAACAAGGTTGCCACACCACTGGGAAAACACAGGAAATTTAAAAATAGTCTTAAAAACCGGGAAAATGCAGGGAATTTTAAGTTCCCATAAAAAAATGTCGATAAAAGATCGTCCAAAAAGGAAACCATGCCTTTCGCGATTGTGTAATGTGGAAACTCGCCTCCCCTTCCATTCTCTCCTCTTTTTTTTTCTGTATAAATCATTTCGATTTGCTAGACATGGAATTCCCGAATGGCAGCTAATGAGCATGCGCGAGACTTCCGTAACTACATGAAAGAATAGAATACATTTTTCTGTCGGGAACATTCAATCTGCGGAAGTAGCATAGTGATAGTCTACCATACTTGAGTTTATTGAATGGTTTGTTTATTATTTGAAAACAGTGAACTTATTCAAATTAGATTAGAGAATGTTTTTAAAACAATGATCTGCTCAAAATCCGTATTTAATACGAACTGGACGGATAAAAAAGTCAATCCTAATTTTGCTGAATAGGTCCGAGAAATTCCGCAAAATCCATTTACTATGTACTGTTCGCTTTGCAAGAAAATAGGCCTAATTAATATGGGAAAACAGGCACTTAAGTCATGCCAAAAGAGGAAAACATACAAGCCAATATTGCAATTCAAAAGAGTCATCATTGATGTTGGATAAAAGGAATACAGAAAAAAGATGATACGTCAAATTGAATGCCCGGAAATAACCCAAATTTCGAACTTTTTAGTCGATGAACAATAATTTAAAGCTGAATTTTTATGAGCATTAAAACTTGTCGCGTCACATTCGTTCTTAAGTATATAATATTTTCACATACGTTCACCGAAAGTAACAGCTAAAAAATGTACGTTAGACCGTACAAAAAAAAAAAAAAAAAAAAAAAAAAAAATACTGTTCCTTATTTTTAAAGATTAGCTCAATGAGACTGATGACTGAAAAATCTGTAGGAGTTGCTAAAATATATGAATTGCCAAAAATTAATAATTTAAAAAAGTAATCTTGCTTTGTAATGTTTTTTGTTAAGTAATCATTAAATGATTTGTATCATGATAACAAAAATGTTTTGCGTTTTATTTCACCGAGTCCTTAGTTTTGTGTGACTTGCAATTAAAGAGAATGAGACGTAATATGTCCCCTCCCCCACCTTAATATGCAATTTTATTCTTGCTAAATTCTAGATAGTAAATAATAAAGATGAATTTTTTTTGTATGTAAATATAAACTTTCTTTTAATATGCTATTTTGAATAATGCTAAATTATTGCTTCCACTCCTTAAAATCATATTGCTTAAAAATTATCACATGAGGACTATTTGCACATTTCCCGGATCTTGAATATACGTACAAACACAGGATTTTTTTTCCCAATTTGAGTGGCAATCCTGAAAAACCGTTATAATCTATACTTATAATAAAGCTCAATGTGTGTGTGTGTGTGTGTGTGTGTGTGTTGGCGCTCTACAGACCAGACCATTCAACCTACAGCTACCAAATTTGGCACGTGTATACCTTGGAGGCCGGGAATGTGCACCTGGGGGTTATTTTATCGAATTTTTAACTAGAATTTTATTTATTTAAAAATTAAGCGAAATTTTGACATGTTTCTGCTATAACTGCCGAAAATATTACCTCACAAAAAAGATTTTTACATGAAGTTAAAGATAAAAAATTTATCTTTTAAATGATACTACTGTTTTAATCTTAAATTCAAATTTCTATTTTTAATGAATTTTTAAATAAATATTTTAACTATGTTTTTCAATATTTTTTTTCGTCAAAAATAAAAATTAAGATTAAGCACATTTCGCATTCACGGGAAAAAATTAGCTTTTTTCTAAGTGTTGCCATCACATTGATTAAAGCCCCAATTAAAAATAAATTAAATCTTTTTCGAAATGAAATCTGCAAAAATATAATTTTTGGCAAGTGTATGTAAGAAATGAAACAAATATGAAATATTATTTTTTCTAAAAAATAAATTCAAGAAAAATTATTTTATGATCTTTTACACTCTCTATACTGGGTGTTTATTTAGTCTCGGACCCATTTTGATGTTTAATGACTCATAAAATAATTAAGATATAAACAAACTTATGGCATTTATTCATGGAATAACTCATATATTTTCCTTTTCAGGTTTGAATATTTTTACTTTTGTAAATATCGTCTGCGCGAGTTTTTAAATTCAGATCATTTCATTTTCCAGTTTAAATATCTGTACTTTTCTAAATATCGTCTGCTTATTAATTGCATTTTTCTCTCTTTTGTTTTTGGCAACTATTGAAATGTTATGTTTACTTTTGATGTGTTTCTTCTATATAGTACTTTTGTATGTGAGGTTTTATTCGATCGGATATTAAGGAGAATGCATACACCACAAGAGAAAGCACAGATTTTATGGTGGTCATAGAATTAATTTCCAGTCAACTAAATCACTGACTTTTAAGAGTTAATTTCAAATCACTTAATCTGACTGATTTATGAAGATTTGAATATCACTATTCAATAAAAAAAGGATAATTTTAGATTTTTCATCGATCGTTTTAAAGAAAATACGCCAATAGGCGCGCAGGTTTCTGAAGATTAATTGGCCTAAGATTATGAAAATGATGAGTTTTTCTAAATTTTTAACATTTAAAACTTCATAAATAAGTCTTAGTTGATCGTGGAAAATAGAAACATTCATTCATTTACTTAAAATTTGGTGTGTCCAGAATATTTATCAGAATATGATACCTTACTGCATTAAATTTAGACTTCATAATTTTTGAAATATATTTATAAGCAGGAACAAAATATTATTATTGATTTCATTTCAATCCTTTTGAAAGCAAAACTAAAAACTGAATTTTATACTGAATCTCAGAAATTTTTGTTCAATTATTGTTTGAGATATTACATAAACTATGAAAAATATTTTGTAGTTAACATAAGACTTAAATACCGAGCGATTCTGTTTGCAATACTCATATTCAATAATAATAATAATTAATAAATAACAATAAAGATGATTAATAAAATAAAACGCTTGGTTTTATTAAAAAATATCTTAATATTAATTACAATTTCGTCATTTACATTTTTAATTAAAGTTGAAGTTTTACCAGAAATGGCAACAAATTAGCAAAATATATATAGTAAATTGAACGAAACGATCTAAACAATATAAGTTTGGTATGACTATCAAAATTTGAAGATTAAAAATTTTATGTTTGAGAATCCTTTAAGAGACCAGTTACTTAAAATATTTAATTGAAAATTGTAGCGAGCGGTAATACTGGCGAACCGGCTGGTCGCCAAAGGCGGCTAGTGTATAATAAGTATAGTAAATGGGAGTTGAAAATTTGAGAGTGACGGTTGTGTTTCTCTCCGTTCCTTGTGCCTTCAATTTCTGGTCTTCGATCGTGTGTTTCCAGTCATATTAATAGTTTCTCTCTTTAATTTGTGTTGCTGACAGGTAAGATTGTCTGTCATTCTATTTTTTTTTGTAGATTTAATTAGATAACCTGCTTTGCAAAACGAATTCGGAATTCTTTTTTATTTATTTATTTTTTACTGGATCGTATGGAATGAAAAAGCAGACGCTCTTACAAAAGCAGTCAAGGAATCTACACCATTCATAGAGTGGATCTCCCAGAGGATGTGATCTCCAATCCGATAAAAAACTCTCAGATTGGAACTCTACCAACTACCCAAATCGCCTAAAATAATTACCACAGGTGCAAATATCGGGGATTTCCCAGACATCACCATAATCACTAATTGGAATAGAAGTAGAGTTCAAGATAAACTTATTGCACGGGTGATTTGTAAAATGGTCATTACTCCCAGTTTTCTTCACAGGTTCAATCTCTCAGACAGCCTCTTTTGCATCAAATGCAACAAAGACAGCGGCATTTTCCACATCTTGTTAAATTGTTCAAAATATACTGTCTATAGAGATGCGCTCTGGAAAAACTTAATATCGAACAGCCGAACATTCCTTTTGCCTCTCTTTCTCACAGTCTCAAGCTCTCGCAAGCAAACGTCATCTAAACATGTTTATTCAAACCCTCAAGTATTTTGATATCCATTAAATTTTCGCTCCTATGCGATAACAGCCTTAGTCCCTAAGTTCATCACTGTTTATACTAAAGTTCAAGTGTAGGAAAATAATAGAGGGGTAAATTAGTTACTTGAAAATCAAACAGTAGTTTATAAAGAATTTTTTATAATTTTAACAAAAATTTTTTTAAGATTTTTTTCTTTGCAGTAATTTTTTTTTTTGTAAGTTTGATGATATGTGTGATAAAGTTTGTGTGTAAACATTATTTTGTTTGAATCAGAAGGCAGGTTTGGAAATATAGATGAGACATTTTACATTTTTAAATTCATTTTAATTCATCGGGAAAGCATAATTATTTCCTAGCAGAGACGCGGGCAAGGCACGTCCACCACAGCGCAGCGCAAAAGCAGAAGTGGGGAAGAAGACCGAAATAAATTATCCCTCGTCTTCTATAACCTGAGATTTTGATAGGGAAAATATTTCTTCATAGTGCTTATATATTAATAAGATTGTGATGGGGATTTCCGTAAGAAAGGAAAACACAGTAAGCAAGGAAAACACAGGGATCTTTTAAAAAGAATGTGCTTACTGGACATTTTTCTATCCCTTAACGCGGAGCGTGAGAATGTGCCGGCGTTTAGCCGATTCAGCAATTTTATAAAGCTTCTCTTGAATTTATTAAGTAGAGAAAGTGGAATTGGATGAAGAAATAAAAGAATGAACTTACTATGGGCTAAATTAAGATAAAATCTTGGAAATTAATTAAATTGAAATTAAGAGTTTAAAATATCATTATATATATATATATATATATATATATATATATATTCACACATGATAAGGAACAGTTACGCTTTTCAGAATAATTAAATATAGACAATGATTGAAGAAATGAAACTAAGTACATATTTAGTAGGGAGGATGTGCATTTATTATGGTGCAGATATCGACGCATCAAAGAATTAAAAACTTAAAAATAAAAAAAGATGCTCCTTGGATGATTTCAAAATAGCCCCACAAAAATTTATCTTCAGGTCAGAATGATGCAGACATGAGTACCTTAGTAAGATGTGTGGTGACCACGGACACTAATGCACATTTCGCATCCATGCTCTCTCCTAAACTATCGAGGAGTTCTTGGGGGATATTGTCCCACTCCTCTCTCAAGTTGATTTTGTTCTCTTGCACTGTTCGGGGAGGGATGGTTGTTTGTAAAACACGTCTGCCAAGAGTATCCCAGACATGTTTAATGGGATTTAGGTCGGGAGAGTAAGCAGGCCATTGCATACGAACAATATTTTCACTTTGCAGTGTGTCCGATACCTCAACGCTTCTGTGTGGCCGCGCATTATCTCCATAAACAAGAAGTCTGGACCTACAGCACCCCGAAAAAGACGAGCATGATCCAGAATAACCTCTCTGCAATACCACTGCGATGTAACGCTTCCTCGCTCAAAGATGTAAAGTGGTGTTCTGCTATTGTGCATGATGCCTGCCCACACCATCACGCCTGGGTCGTACCGATCACGTTCATTAAGAAACTGGGTGTGCATAATGTGTTCCACGCTCTCTCCACAGTAATTGGTGGCCAGAATCACTTGTCACACTGAAACGAGATTCGTCTGAGAACATCACTTTAGACCAATTTTGGATATCTCAACCAATATGGGTTTCAGGTTCGAGACCCGATTCCACCGAAGAACCGTCGTGTAAGGGGATCTGTTGCACGTTAAATCCGTCCTGACCAAACGTCCTCCCATTGGTGTGGTGTGGTGTGGTGTGAAGAGGGGGGTGTCAGCTCAGGTGTCGTCCTCGTCATCTGACCGCGGTTCAAAATTACGAGGTCCGTACCAATATAGCCCTCGTGTTGCTTCAAACGGAACGTTAATATAACTAAACTAAACTAAACTAACTCAACCAATATGTTCCTTACACCAGCGCAATCTCTCACGACGATGGCGCGACTGAAGCGGGATGCAACGAACAGGCTTTCGTGCATACAAACCAACTTGATTTAATCGCCATGAGCTGGTTCTTGCGGTGTACCGGTAGCGGTTGCAAGGTTTGCAGCTATCTGTTCCTTTTTGCCACGAGGGCTACTCCTCTAAAGGTGTAGTGTTTCTACCAAGACCCCCGACATGCTTTTGCAAAGCATTTCCACCTTCAGCGGCCTTCTTTAATCCCGAGATGGCGCTCTTTGATACACTCATTGCAGCAGCTACAATGGCGACACTTTGACCTACTTCCAGTCGTCCAACTGCTCGTCCACGATCGATGTCTTGCTGTCTTTTTTCTCTTAATTATTGCAAGAACTAAACAGAATTTCAGAGAAAAAACTTTTATAACATCCTGCACTACTTTGGATTTTCGTATGAATCATGAGCTTGTATGCAATGTCTTTTATACAGATAACGAGTCCTGGTCTATCACGTCCTCTCAACTTGAATTTACTTTAATTGGTCAGCTGTCTGATACGCAATTTTGCATAAATCACTTGTTTCTTAGCAATTGTGAAGCAGTGTATATAAACTTTTATATACAGAACGTTATGGCTATTGCAATCACGCCTAAAACATTATCATTCCAAGATGTTTCAAAATAATAATTTAAATCTCCTCCAATACATCTCCTTCTTAACATATTACATACTAGTTAGCTGCCTTGGACGACCAGCATGCTCACCATAATTAATGGTTACTAAAATTTTCAATTAAATATTTTGAGTAATTTCGTCTCAGGAAAGCTTAATTGCCAAGCTCAGAGCGCTATTTTTAGTTTTTTAACGATATAACCTAGAGAATGTAAAATTTGTCATTTTTGTACATGTTAAAAGTATTTTGATATAAATGTAAATCTTATATATTCTTCTCAGAATTAAGTAAATATATCGTTTGCTTTTCTGACTTTGCCGTCCATCATTGGTATTTAAGGACAGGAGTTTAATTTCACTATTTTTTCACTTATCATTATTTATTTTTTCGTTATATCGATAGTAATTCGTATTGTAAAACAAAAACGAAAAAATATCTGATCTCTTAAGTGAGTTTTATCTATAACTTTGATGTTCTAGAATTCTGATATTTTTGTATTATCGTTCGCGATATGTAATACTCGTTCAGATTTTTAACATATCTTTGAATTCTTATTATAAAATATGCATGAAATATTGTTTTTAAATGTTGAAAAGTTGACAGCAAAACAAATTGATGTCATTGAAAAAATAAGTTTATATATATATATATAAGAAATAATCAAAAATATATGCGTTATGAAATTTCAATTAATATTAAAACCTATTTCTGAAAAGAAAATAAAAAAAATTAAAAATAATTTCTGAATCAAACTAAAAAGATACAATTGTATTTATACGAAATTCGCCGCTAATGCTGCTACTACTAAAACACGGATGAACTTAACCAAATTAGTAAAAATACCAAGTTAACATTAGCTAAAAGAATAAAAAAAACAAGAAATTAAGAATCCGGCCTGAAGACTTTAAGATGCTTTTTTCCCCCTTCCTTTTTGATTCTATTTTTTTCTTTTTGCTAATATTAACTTGGTATTTTTACTATTTTGGTTATATATATATATAATATATGCCATATTTGGTAACTATAGGTAAAATTATCTACCCTACCCTTTAGAGAATCGAAACCCACACACACACATTCATCTTCATAATAAGTCAAGATAAAGATATTTCTTTCCTTGATAATCGTTTTTACAACACAAATTTAACATGCAACTTTTTTGTGTCACATGTTAAAAGTGATAATAAAATACTTGTCTTTCTTACTTTTAAATTATACATATATATAAAAAAATCTTTCAAACATTTTATTGAAGTAAATAACTGAATGTATTTATTTTATTTTAAGCTAATTTTTCCCACTTAAAAATATTTCCGAAATGGAAACCTTTTTATAATTCACCGAATTATTGTGTGTATCGGATAAAGAAGCTTTGACAAAATACCATCTAATGTAAAAAGATTTCAAAACTGAGGCATTGTGTTTTTCATAGCATATTTCCTTCACTGAGAAATAATTTTGCCATCGTTTCTATGTCACGATAAATTATACTGAATAAAAACCGCAGCTTTTGCAATTTTTATACGTAAAATCAAAAATCTGTTTCTACATCTCTTAATGGAATCGAACGAAAGTTGGTACACATATTTTTTAACATCTAGAAGGATTTATTGAGTTATTAAAAAGTTTCTGCGGCCATCTAAAGAAAGTGAAATAGGGTTTTGAAAGATTTTACGTTCTTCTTCTATAACTTAAAATTTTTTAGAGATTAAATTTTAGTAGAGTTAATTTTATTTCTCTAATTTTAATCAGTTTTTAAAACTGATTTAAACATATTTTATAATAATTTATAATCTTAACATATTTTATAATCTTTTTTTCCGTTGAAATGGATAAAATGGGATCTTTAGCAGCAAAGGCTTTCATCCCCTAATGGCAGAGAGTCTTAATGAATAGATATCAAAAATACATTATCGAAATAACCGTTCTTAAACTTCTATTTTTCGATTTTCCCAGATAATGAAGAATTTATATTGCAAGAGGATTCAGCTCCGAGACATGTTGCCACTCTATTTAATAACTAGTTTCAAGGCGATCATATTTCACATTTGGAATGGCCTGGGAATAATCCAGAGCTTAATCGAAAAATCTATGGAACTTGCTGCACAGAACCCAATGAACTGAAGCAATAATTCAGGCGTGGTATCACATTAGAACTAAAAGCATTAATGAATTCAATTGAAAACGATGCAGGGCTGCTATTGATGATAAACATTACCCAACTCGGTATTAACTGTCTTGATGGGAAATTTTGGATATGTCATTATTCTTATGTTTATTTTTTTATAACTGTTGTTCCAATACAGTTATCTGTCCTAGAAATTATTCTATAAAATTCTTGATTCAATTATCTTCAAAATGATTTATAATTTAATGTATTTCTCTTTATAAAATTTCTTTTATGAGCCATCAAATCTCAACAATGCACTTTCAAAAAATTTCCACATTTTAGCCACTACTGTAATTCAAGTTGAGATCAAACCCTATTATGGAATGAATATAAAAACTCCATGATTTAGAAATATATGTGTTTCGCTTTCTCTTGCATAAGCGAGGCTAGTTGTTACGAGGGGTAAATTGTTATATTCGGATTTTAAATGAAACAACAATTATTAATTTTTTTATTTAATCTATAAATTGTTATATACGAATTTTAAATTAATCATCTCTTGGAATTTATTTTTTTCTTTCTGAATGGAAACTCTCATTCGTACAGTTTGCTCAACGATTTTTTTGGATTACCTGTAGTTAGTAGGAGGGAAATAAGGAAAGGTCGTGAAAGCATTAATTGTGCTTTCATTTGCAATTTTTCTTTTATATTTACATTTGAGTATGATCCTTCTGAGATATATCTGTGTAAAGTCAGTAGCAAGAGAAAGCCAGGATTCCAGGTAAGTGATGTCACATTTCTGTACATTCGTATCAAGATATAAAATGATGCAAATTGTTATAATTTTTTTCTAATAACTTTTGTTACTATTATGGAGATTGCATTGCCGAGGATAGAGCCCGCGACGTTTTAGGGTCCGTAGCCGCGTAAAATAATCACTAGACAAAAGTGTTACACGAAAATACAAATCCGATTTACGGATCTATTAACTTCATGCTAGGAATTAATCGCTATTGCACAATAGATTCAGTAAAAATACAAGCTAAAGATAAATATTTACTATTGTTCACTTGTGCCATGCAAGGTATTCACGGTCTTAACCAAGGGTTAGTGGCATTTTATGCGGAGGAGATGGATAGCATTTTCTTTGGATGCCAAAAAGTTTCAGGGGAACCATTCTCCCTAATTAAAAATATTCCTAGGGGCTGCATATAAATTACATTCTACAACAATAATGTTAATGTTGCCAATCCTAAAATGTTAAATAAAACAAAGATTATAGATAATCTACAATCCATTCTTTTGCAATATCAATTCAGACATTTCCAATTAGGTAGCAAGTTAGGACTAGGCGTCTAAAAAGGCTGGTGCTAGAAGGTCGATATGAAAAATGTTGTTAACCTAATTGACAAATATTGTGTTAAAAAATTCAAATTCTATGACATAACATTTCTGATTTTTGTAAAATATCCCAGGTAGGCATAATCTGTTTCATGCCTGCTCGTCAGAAAACTTTATAAAATTAAGTGCATTATGAAATAGATCCATAGACCTATTATTATTTTATAAAAATTACAAAGTAATAAAATGTAAAGGCATATTTTTTTTTATTGCTAACATATGATATGTAACAACATGGTCAACTGTGAGGCAGGTTGTTATAATATATATATATAAAATTGTTGAACTATCTTTGTCTAATCATTCATAAAAATATATTATGAATTTTTAACAATTATATTAAGTTTTAGAGTGTTTCATAAAAGTACTTGGAATATATTCTTAAAAAAAGTGTAACAACTAGCCACAGTCTCCTTTTTATGTATAGAATATTAGACAGGAGTGGGTCTGCGGTTAGTGTTTAATATTTACTTACAATAGAGACAGAGTAGATTTTGTGAATATTGATGCTCTACAGTCTAGATAATTTGATACATACATATAAATAGATACAATAAACAAGATAAATAATCATTAAAAGGTGGGAATGCATCTTTAAAATTATTGCATCTTAAAAGCATTTTTAAAATTACAATTTAAATAAAATTTTGATAATTTTCGAAAATATTACCGTAAAAAATAACTTTTACAATCACACTAAAATTACCTTTTGCTGTATAAAAATGTTTTTTTCTATATTCAATCATTTTTTAAAAACCTATTGTAAGCATATTTTTGAACAAAAATGGTAATAATTAAAAAAAAAAAAAAAACATTCTGGTAGACCAAAATTTGTTGATAAAAATCACTATCAATTGCAGATATTTTTTCATTTCCATTTTGCAATCTGAATTACTATCCTGCTTTATTACAAATTTCTGGAAATAAAGGGATAGTTGGGAAAAATCTGCAAAAGAGTTTTCGATCCTTTTCAGTGATTTTTGCAATATAAAAAAAAAATAATTCTAATTAATAAAAAGAAATGAGCATATTAACATTCTACAGGACAGAGCTTTATATTTAAAATTAACACATTTGGGACATATATACTTTGGGGGTAGTAATATAACATTGGAGTGTCTTTTTAAAAAAATTTAGTAAATTTTTTTATTCATAAAATTTTTTAAAAAAAAATGTTGTTTTTCCTAGATAAAGATATTATAGCATAAAAGTGATTTCAATGCCATCTTAAAAATGTTTTTTTTTTTTTCAGGATTTTAATTTATGTTAGCAAATGTAATTTTTAAAGATGTTTTTAAATAATTTTTAATTCAATTAAATTTTATTTTTATCATAACCACAAATACTCCATTCTGAATCGTTTTTTTCTGTTATTGATGATTAAGGCATGGGATTTATTTTTTCATAATGAATTGCCTAGCATTTAAAGCATACTTTTATTATTTTTTTATATTTTAATGCTACAAAGATTAACTTCAAATGCAAGTAAAAAAAAAATTCTAGCTAAAAGAGCTTTAAATAGATTTACATTAAAATTTATTTTTATTAGTTAATAATAAACTTTAACAACTAATACTCTTAAAATACTACATAAGGCTACTAAGGTGAATGATTCTCCTTATATCTTTTTATAAACATGCTGTGATTCACAGAGCATGTTGCAGGATTAAAGTGAAATACATATTTAAAATTCAAATTTTAGGCAAAATGACAGTGAAGTTGGAATGTTCATAGCATAATAAATATGAAATCAAAATTTAAAATATAATCTTGTTGGTCTCCTAGGCAAAGTAATTTACATTTAAAAGAAACTTTTTGGAGCAAATAATCTGAACCAAACAACAGTCAAAGTAGTTAATGGTGTTATAAGCAATGAATGACCTTTGTTTACTTAATTTTAATATTATCTTTTAAAAATATTATGAAATCGGAAAAACACTAATACAGTATTTTGCAACACAAGATATTATAAAGGAACACTTCTCACCTCAAAAGTCTATGTTATTAAAATTACAAATTTTAGTTGGCTGCTTACTTCAAAATTATGATTAAATTATAAATAATATAGCCAGTAAATGCTCATTCAAAAAGAAACTTGAATATTATCCTTCGCCATAACTTGTACTATCAGCAAATACTTGTGGATTATATAAGCACCTCCTCTTCAAAGTTTTGTGTATGTGTGATTAAATTGAAATAATCAAGCCTGGAAAATAGATTTAACAATTGTGATGGAATGCAGTGATAAAAATCATTTCTTTCCTTTAAAAAAAAATCAGTGATACAAAAACTGCCCCTGTTGTGCAATAATAAACTGGAAAAAATTAATAACATAATTAAAGTAATCTGGTCTATTAAAAGAATTTAAGGGGAAATTGTTGGAAGTGAAGAAGAAGCCTATGAAAGTTATAGTATTCTTTTATTACTTTATATTATATTTTGTAATTAAAATAAACTGTACCTTGATACAATTTTAAATATATATAATTTTACTAAATGCCATTAAATGTTTTTAATATAGTAAATAAAGCTTGTAACCATTTTTAAGTAAAAAGAATAATAAAAATACACAAATCAAAACAAAAACTAGATGAATGGAATAAAAGTATTTTTAATAAAAAACAATTTAACTAGATGCATAGATTCAATTTTTATTACTGTAATTTACAGTAAGAAAAAACAACGATTTCCTGCTTTTACAACTGAACCTTCACGGAAAAATATATCACAAAGTAAAACACATAAACTTCAAGTTATGTAAACAGTGAATAAACATTAATATTATTGCTCTTGTATATATTAGTGTACTTTGACAATAATGACACAAAATATGTAAACTCTTGTTCAGTGAATCAGGTATAAGAAGAATTTCATTATTAAAGTAGAAAAAGTAATGTACAAATAACTAGCAAATATCATATGCATTTCAGCATTTGCATCAGTACAAAAAATAGTCTTTTACAAGCAAAATAATTTTTGTCTAAAAAGTGATGCAGGTTGCATCATAGTGATAAAATAAAATTAAAAAAAATTAATGACTGAAAATCATTCCAACCACACTAAGTAAACATTTTTGCTTTTAAAAAATATTTTTTTTATTGATGCATAGACAGTTGCCGGCTTCAACACAATTTTTTCTCATATAATTTTATTTCCTTCATTGAGACTGTTGCTTGTTGGCTTGAAATGCTAAAAGCCTTTTTTCTAGAAATCCATCCAAATCAAAACGCTTGAAATCTGAAATGTTGAAGAAATTAAATATCTTCTAAAATGGATAACACTTTGGACACAAGTTTAAACAGAAATTTTCCTTCCATTTAAAACTGACAACTACAGTAAAAAAGTATTGGGATTGTGACAATTCTTGTAAGGCTGTCATTTTTCAGATTCATCAACATTTGAAGTGAAAATTCATTAAACAATTATTTTCGATTGATGCTGTTTTGTTTTTTTTACAAATTATTTCTCAACTTTGAGGTGGTGACAAAATATTTGATAAATAGAATGGCAGATTTTTCTTTAAAAAAACCCCTCTAATTTTATATTAATACAAAGACAGATTTTTCAGCTTTCTATAGTTTTAATTTAGGTATAATAAAACTCATTTTTTAAAAAATAATGTCATATATTGCTTCATAGATATCAAAGTTTGCAATAAAATATGATTGTATTATTAATATGATATAAAACTCAAAACAAACTATTTCTTTAAAATGCAGCCAACAAGATAAAATAATATACCCAAAGAATGCTTGAAAATTAAATCACACAATGAAATCATTTAATAAATATTATATGGCAGAATTTTAAGAAACAACTACTATCAATAAAAACATTAACATTAATAGTTAAATTTTTCATAAAAGGTTTAAGGTTAAAAGTTTATATATATATATTATATATATATATATACACATACACATAGAAACACTTATTTTTATGTTAAACAAAATTAATACCTGGCCGTGGAAACTGTTCTTCAGGTAAATTACTTGAATAGTATGTAATGGTTGGTGCTGAAAAAACAGAAAATTTAAAATTATTAATTCATAAAACCTCACTAAATCCAAGTAGATTTTAAAAAACAGTGTGATTTTTAGTTAAAATATATTGCTTCACACAAGTTAATTTCATTACTTGAAAATACTTCTAAAAAATCCAGTATGTTTTCATATACATATATGGTGGTAAAATAAACTGTCATAATAGTTAATTTCCAAACTATTAGAGATAAACATATAATTCCAGTTAAAATAATGCTAAGAGAAGGTGGACTCTAAGGTGGAAATTAAAGATTAAGATCTCCTAATTAAATGAAGGTGGAAATTTTGCATATTCTTCATTTAGAACAATAAAATATTTTATTCATATGTATTATGACATAAATATATGAAACATTTTTTTTAAAATTTCAAAACATTCCACATGACTTAATTTTTTCTACCCCCACCCCCTTATTACCATATATAAATTTATTTTGAACAAAACTGGGTAAGAATTTGTAATTCCAATTAAAATTTAGAATAACTTCCAATTTAGAATAAATTTCAATTTTAGAATAACTTTTCTGCACATAATGCATTTTGATGTGAGTTTTAACTACTGTGTGTTCGCCACAAGAACACTTCCAGCAAAATATTTGTGTTTACGATGGATGTTATAGAAACAGGTGTAGTAGGGAAAAATCCATTTCGGATAGGAAGAACTTAATGAAAGTCTGGCTTTATAAACTTGGTGTGAATTTTAAGCAATAAAAAAAGGCTGTTGATCAATTCGTCTTCTCGTTTTAGTTTCAGTTGTGCGTTTTTATATTTGCCTGGCTTACTTTTTTTTTGGGGGGGGGGGGGCTAATATTTAACTGCCTTTTCTTATTTGATAATTCTTTTCTTGTCTCTTAAGTTAAAATGCCCTTTTAGTTAACAAATGATAGACTTTAAAATCTCTAGCACCTGCATAAACACTTGAATTATTTTGAAATTCAGAATACTTTTACATATAAACTTTTTGGAGTTAAGATTTCAGCAAACTTGTGCATATTGAAAATAAATTACTATTGTTTTTATGTTAAATTAGACAGATATATTTATTAATACTAAATTAGAACTCAAGTTTACCCCAGAGAATTTTATATTAATTATTTGTCACATATGATTTTACTTTAGATTTCTTAAATGACTTTATCATTAGATATACAAATTATTCAGTTTCTCCATTTGATTTGTGTTGTTCTTTGTATAAACATTGAGGAATATCAGATTTTCAAGATTCCAAGTATTCAAATAAATACCGAGTTCAGTTAATCCTTTTTTGAATTTGTTTATAAAAACTAAACATAATAAAACAAAATTTTGCCAATGTAAGAAACTTGAATGAACTTCTACCTAAAGGAAATGAACTCTTCCTACAGTAACCTCTTTCTTTAGCTACTGCCATAAACATAGACATTAGGCTGGAGGTTTCTTCTGGTAGAATACAGTACCAAAAAGAACTCGAAACATAAAATGCATACCCAATCTTAATATTTAACCAAAACCTTCATCATCAATTTTATGTAATACCTTTAAAAATTAAGAAACCTGAAAAATTTCAATAATATTTAAATCTAATTAGAAGACAGAAATTTGATTATTAGACAGAAAGTCATTAAAAATATATTTATTACTCTAAGCCCTTTCAAATATTATTGAATAATGCAGTTCACAATTCTATTTCAGTAGAATATAAGCATATTTTTTGATTATAAAATGGTAAAAATAACCCTTCATATTTCTGTCATTTTCTTAGTATATTTCAAAGTCTACAGTCCCTTTAAAGGATATAAAAATTTTTGATTTATCAATAAATAAATTGATGAAAAAATCAAGGTCTAAATTTTATAAATATAGATATGATTGATGATAATAAATGTTTATTACTTATTGTCAAATGGCAACAGTCAAATGTTAACAAACCATTGTGCGAATTTTAGCATTAAATATAACACTTCACTTAACTATTTAAAGGAATTACAAAATATTATTAGAAATATTTTGGAGGTGGTTCACTATATCACCATAAAGTACATTTAGCAAGAGGAAGGAAGATAAATGGTTAATCGCCATGATTTGCTAATGGAAATTGCTACTAATATCTCATTCATTCCTAAACAATTATATAACAAAAATGATCTTACTATTTTCATAAGACACAAAAATTTACCTTTTTAATTATATCAATTTTATTTCCATGCAATTTTTTCTCTTAATAATATTTTTTTATTCAATTTGATACATCATTAGTAATAACATCTTAAAATATTATTATGGAATCTAAGCCCATCCACCAAAACATTCAATTGCATGCTTTTGCCAATCATTAATTCCATAGTATGGTTTTCACTTCTTTTATTTTATAATATATATACTTTTTTATTTGCAGTACACTGATTAAATTGAATTCGTATTTTTAGTTATATCAAATAACAAGATGAAATGTTTTTTTAAAAAAATGCATTCCCTATGAGATGTTTAACAGCATCTGAGTAAACAATCTGGTCACCAACGGTCGCTAGTTTAGTAAAATATAATTAGCATTTTATCAAAAACATTTTGCAATTACAACTACTTCAATAAACATGACAATTACAATTTTATATTATATTATATTATTAATAAAATATAATGCTATACACAATTTAAAGCACTTTTCTCAATTTGAAGAATAAATGTATCCCTAAAAAGTAGCTAAAGAGTCACAACTAGATAAAACATTTGTATGTAAGAGGCTGTAAATTTAATCAAATAAAAAATTATTAAAAAAATAAATCTCACACTGTAGCCTTAACAGTAAAGCTTTGGAAAATCACACAGAGTTGGAGACATATTTACTTCTCTCAGAAGCAAAGCTGCAGCTTGGGTATTGGAATTATAACCATTTTAATTTTTTCTAATGCTCCCAAATGATGCCCTTTGTAATGGATTTTCAATCTTAGGAATAGAAAGATGGAACAAAGACTTTAAATAGGATAACAAGGGGGCAGAGAACACCCCTTTGCTTTGGAGAGATGTTTTCCCTCATCAAAAGCGCATTAATTGAAAATATAATATGACAAGGTGTGTTCTATGATGCAATTGGTCCCAGAGGCAAAACTAGATAAAATCGTGCCCAGGCAAATATCAAAACAGCACTTCATTACAGTCTTTTAATTAAAATCTTCCCCTTTCTAACGAAAAAATTTATGCCAAGGTGGGATTTTAAGATAAACCTAAATAATTATATATAAGACACTTTTGAACTAATATAGCCTAACAGCTGTATAAACCATTTTAGTTATTCAAGAACAGTAATTAAACTACTTAAAAAAAAACTAAAGTGAATATTTCAACAGTCCCCCCCCCCCCAAGAAAAAATATTAGACTTATTTCAATCAATTAACCTTAACGAATTTATTACGGTTAAAACAAGATCAATAAAATATTTTTTTCCCTAATATATCAAATTTTTCACATAAATATCAGTTCATATTTCTTATTTAATTTTTGTTTAGTGGTTTAAACAATTAATATATCAAATTTTCCTAAACAAGTATAGCAAAATTTTACTATAAGCTTTCAAAAAGATTTTTAAATTTTTTAAATAACATTTTTATGATTTATCATTATGCCTTTGATCATAACGATATATGATAATGACATATATGAATGGAGGTGCTACCAGTATTTAATGTTCATTAAAGAGGTATATTTATTAATACTAAAAGTTAGAGATATTTTTAATTATGCATGCACAAAACTTTACATTGAATCAATAGTTGAGAATTACATAATCTCATTTAACTCCAGAACAGATATGAATTTAATGAAAAATCAGATTCTTTTCATTTATTCAAGTTTAATATAGAGTTCTTAGTTTATTTTTTAATGCAATACATAAACATATAGTCTTTATTTCATTTCTAAGTAATATTTTTTTATTTTTAAAAATGATTTAAATTTAAGCAATATCTTATAAAAATAAAAATTTTAATTAATATTTTCAATGACTATGGCATCAAATATTGAGATTTTTTTTAAATATAATTTGACAAAAAATTATTTTCTAAACATCTGAAATATCTTATTTTTAAAAACAACACATCTGAAAAGCCATTTCGAAAGATTGTACAAGAAAGAAAAAGAAGGGGTGGAAAAAAAAAAAAAAATTAACATGATTTCTTCCTTGCTTGTTCCGATACAAAATTACAACAAAATAAATTCAGTCTAGTAAAAAAAAAAAAAAAAAAAAAAAAATGCAGCTTATTTCTCTATTTGTACCACTTCCATCACATTTTTTTTTCCTGCTTATTTCTACACATATTATTAATAAAATGTTTTACGAATTCTTCTGAGCAGTTAATAACAATTCTAAACAATCTATTAGGCATTTCAAAATACTAATAAACAGTTTGTTGATTGATAAAAATGTTTCAATATGATCATCTGAGCTTATTTATATAAAATCCGATTTCAATTGAGAATAGTGAATCAAATACTACTCATATGATTTGCTTCCATTATGGAGATATATTGTCTTTGCCTTTTCTAATCAAAAAAAGTATTTTCAAACCTTCATGACTTGCTTGCCTATGACATGAATGATGTTAGGGTATGAAACTTTATTCCTCAAATTAAAATTACTATTTACCTAGGTAACTGTATAAATAGAAATATCGATGGGGGGAAAAATCCTTCCCTTTGTTTTTAAGAAGTTTTATTTTAGCTTTAATATAAATAAGAATTTAAAAGTATTTCTTTTTAATTTAAATAATTAATCCTGGTTGCCCCGGTAAAAGTGCCCAGGTGCTCCGCTCTACTTCACTCTAGTTACACAACTGGTTGGTCTTGATTCCTGGTCTCACAGGTATGAAAGGCCTTAAAAAGTTTTCAGTAAAAATGTTGATTCACTCTGGTCTGAAGACAAATCGAAACTGGTTCTGGTCATTAAGGAAAATCAGCATGCTTTTGATCCTGAACATGTTTATTTTGTTCCTGAACATGTTATACTCAAATACTTAAGACTCATCACCTGTAATAAATGTTTTCTAGAAAATGATGATTACTTTCAATCAGCACCAAGAATTTAAGATATATATCCATCTTGTTCTTTTGCTTCAGTTAAAGTTTTTTTTTTTTTTTTTTTGCAAAGATTTTTCAGTTTACTTGTTAAAATCTGTCAATGTGATTCAACACTTCTTCGATTATTCTGATTACCATGTGCCACTTAACTTCTGGATTTCAAATAACCACAATATTTTTATATTTGAAAACATTCTACTGTGAGGTTTGTCTTCAATTCATTTCCTTCCTCCTGAAAATGATTCTAGTCAACCCAAAATCTGGACTCTCAATAAAACTTTGCACCCTAAGGCTGCTGTAGTTTCTTGCTTAGCAAGTGTTTCCGTTACTACAGATTGTGCTAAAATCTAAAAGCATAATGTTGCTCAAAATTGATGCCATTAATTTTCAGAATGAACAGTCACAGCATCACATGTTCACCCTCCAAATAAATGGGAAGTCCACAATGCTGCCAAATCAAATGCACGCTTCCAGTTCCATTACTTTACACTTTCTCACAATCATTAATTTGCAATATTAGTATTTAAATCAACTGGCTGTCTTTTGCAACTAAATTGTTCACCCTCATTACTGAATTTTTAGGCTATTAAATTACTAATATAATATGAAATTTCCGAATTTCACTTTGTTATTTCATAAGGTCAAAAAAAAAAAAAAAAAAACAATTTTAAATGAATTAATAATAATAATAAAAAAAATGCTGTTCATGCAAATTGAAAAGAATATATATTATTAAATAAAGTGCAAGTGAAAATCATATTTCAGAATTACTACTCAAAGAAAAAATTATTTTATCTTAATCTTAATATTGGTAAAAAAATCACGAATGAATGTTTTAAAAGATGAATTTAAATTTTATCATAACTTTACGGATTGTGTATTAAATTTAAAAAAAATTATTAAAAAAATAATAATAGTACAGAAATGAAATTGATATCACTAAAATGATAATTTAAGTTAATGTAAAATTTCTTTTTATGAGAAAATAATTTTGGTAGATACGACCATCAATTTCAGCAGCTAAGTCATAGTGATTACCCAACTAAAGACAGATAAGCATATTTTCATGCTGGATTAAACATTCCATTTCTTCTTTTCTCTCACTGAATGGAAATTTTGATGAAATAGCAACACTTCACCAGAACATTTCCCAGCTCCATAAATTATAAAAAAGTGTTGGATTAAATATAGCTCTAAAAGTTGTCAATGAAACAGTTCGAAAATTAAATTATTAAAATTAGGTTTATTTTTACATTAAAAAAAAACAATTTTACCTTTATTTATTATTTAGAATTTAAAGACTAATTTCATATATTATGGGGGAGGGAGATAAATTACTTCTCATGCTCTTTAACTATAAGTCACATAAAACTAAGGACTTGGGTGAAATAGAACAAAACATGTTTGCTATCATGATACAAGTCATTTAATGATTACTTAACAAAAAAAAAATATTACAAAACAAAATTACTTTTCTTATTTATTCATTTTTGCCAATTCATGTATTTGGGCATCAATTTCTGCAGATTTTCAGGAATCAGTTTCTTGGAGCTAATCCTTAACCAATAAGATATGACATTTTTGTATGGCCTATAATGTATATTTTTTTAGCTATTTCACTTTCAGTGAACATATATGAAAATATTTCTGATATATCAATGAATACATTAAGGGATGAATGTGATGCAACAATTTTTAATGCCCATAAAATTTCAGCTTTAAATGATCGTCCTTCAACTAAAAATTCGTCTATTTTCGGACTTGACATATCACCTACAGATACAAAGTCTAATATTAATTATGACTTTTTGAACTGATATGCAATTTTGTATCCGTTTTTTTAGAGTGCCCTAATAAGTGCCTGTTTTCCCCTATTACGTAGGCTTATTATTTTCTTATAAAGCGAATAATATGCAACAAATGGATTTTGCAGGGCTTCTCAAACAAAATCAGGACTGATTAGATTTATCCATCCAATTTGTATTAAATATAGATTTTGAACAGCTCATTGTATTTTTAAAAAATTCCCTAATCTACTCCAAATAAGCTCACTATTTCTCAAATAATAACAAACCATTCAATAAACTTACGCCTGAGCGACTAAATACCACAGTGATACGTCCACAGATTAAATGTTGATATTCCCGCCAAAGAAATTTATTGTAATCTTTCACATAATTACATAAGTCTTGTGCATACTCGTTAGCTGCAGAAAGAGGGGGGGGGGAGTAAAAAAGGTGCAAATTTCTGTATTACATGATCATGAATGGAAATGCTTTGTTTTTGGAAGTGATGACAATAGAGATAGGCATGTTTTAAATTGGGGGGGGGGGGCATCCCTAAAAACTTATTTCCTGCATTTCCCCAATTTTTATAAAAACTTTCAAATTTCCTAGCATTTTTCCAGTTTTTAAAATTCCGGTGTTTTCTCAATGGCGTGGAAACTGTGTGTTTAGTAATACTTCATGTAATAAGTTAATCCACATTAAAGGAAAAAAAAAAAAAGAATTTAATGCAAATAATATTATTTTATGTTTTAAAGAATGTTAATAATGCTCCTGCATTTATGACACATTTTAAATATAACACTCTGAGTTATATTCATAAAATTCTGGAAGTTTATCCATACACATAAATATTTAATTTCAGCTTAAATTATTTTTTATAAGTGAATAAAAATAATTAATATTACAAGCTTGTCTAATTCTCAAACTTAATATTCTCAATTAAAAGAAATTTGTTACTGGTTCATTACTCAAAGAGATATGGCTTGATACAATTCTAACATACGTTTTAGGGTTTAGTAACAGAAGAACACTACTCATATACCAAAAAACATTAAATGAACGTATGGATTATAAATAGTAACATTGTAGACTTTAATTTGATGATTCATGCTTATTAATATATTTTGGAAATATTTGCTTTCAAATTCCAAATATAATTTTACAGAAAACTACAAAATAACACCATAATCATCATTCACTTTCAATTTAGATTTCCTGAGTAAAAGATGTAACTTACAATATTTTACAAAAAGTTACAATATAAAAGTAGAGTCTTAAATTCATAGTATACTTTCAATTTTACGGATTTAAAAAAAAAGAAAAAAGACAGAACTTACGTTTTCCTTCGGCTGCACAAGATCGATTTACTTCAATTTCTCTACAAATATTTTTCCAGGCTAAAGAGTGAAAAAAGAAAAAATGCAATACTTATAAAAGTATTCTTTTTAATTCAACAATATAAATTATAACAATTAGATACATATCTGTTCTCAAAGAATATTTACTAAGAAAGGATTCTTCCAAATTCTTTTTTCCATCTATTAAACAGTGAAACCAGACAGATTTCAAATTTTATGGCATTTGTCGACAATTAATAATACTCTTGATTTCACAATTTTAAAAACTACAATAATAACTTTTACACAAATTGCTATTTGCTGAAGTGCCTTTAGTGAAAATGATGTTTTACAAATTAAAGCAATTGTAGTTAAAAAACTTCTTCAAGTGTAAATAGAAATCAGTGATGTATTTTATTTTGCTTAACAGCAGAAAAGGAAGGAAAACTTTTGAAACAGAATTGCATTCTTCTCATTAAAATTAACAAATATTTTATATAAGTAATTTGAATAATTTGAACTAATGAAGTGGAATGTTCAAGCTAAAATTAAACATATTATATAACACAAAACATAATTATTACAAGTAAACAAATTAAAAATCAATTCATAATTCAAAAGTTTTTTCAACATATATATTTCAAATTTCCCCACCATTTAGAGCAAAAAGGACTATATATGTTATAAACCTTTAAAAACTACAAATAATCAGATGTATATATATTAAAAAGTCAAAGCAGGGGGGGAGAGAGAGAACATGCATTATTAAAATTATTTTTGATAAATATTTAAAATTTGATAACAAATTTTATATACTTTTTATTTTTGTTTTTAAAGATGAAAGGCATTCCCTCTTTTCCTTCTTTATACTTTGAGAGAAAAGGCTCAAAACAAAAATATTTTGATATTTTCATGACATAACTTCATAGACACTCAGCAATTAATCCTGACTAAGTCATAATTTAGATGATAAATTAATCTTTTGAGGATTAAATTAATCCTAAAAACATTCTTTAATATTTTTGCTAAAAAAATCTTAAATATTGTGACTCTTCAATACGTAAAATGTGCACTAATTTAAACATGTAATTTATGACAAAATTGTACATGATGAAAATTTTAAATTATTTTTCCAGTAATCAACACAAAAAAATATCAAAACATTATTCTTAAGACATTTTTTTTTAATCAGAAACTAGTATAATTTTCTTGTTGGGACCAATGAAATTCATAACTTGGAAGTTTAAATAAAAAGCTATTTAGTTTCAAAATTGCAAATAATTTATTTTGACTTCTGTAGTGAAACAAAAGGAATACATACAACATTAAATGATGAAGTTATAAAGATTAGTATTATTGGCAGATAATAATACCATTTTGTAACAGTTTATCACTAAAAGTCATTTAAAATTCGACCATGCAATTTAAGTTAACATAAAAGAAAATACTGTTAGTATACATTCACATAATTTTTCATTCAAAATTTTTCGAAGTTTAAGAAACTATTAGAGTAAAAATATGATTTGAATAAGTATTTATTTAAAAGTATGAAATGTTTTCTGAGTATTTCAAGCCCTATATTTCTAATTAATTAATTTTTTGATGCAAATATATAAATATCTGGCAAAAAGTCTATCATACAGTCATCTTTCTTATATTCTAAAATGCTGATTAGTTTCTAATTCAAATGAATAAAACTATACTTGACATCTTGAATGTATTGTATTTCTAAAGAAATTTGGTTATTAACAAAACATTAATATTTATAGAATTACAACTTAAATAAAAAAAAAATCTGCATATGAGAAACCATTTAATTCAGAATATATATAAATTGCAAGATTGGTAGATATAATTTCAATTACATTTTCTAGGAAAGGCATACTTGTATTTACAAAAAATTTTAACTGAAAGACCAGCATATCTGCCAATGAATTTCAGCTATACAATACATTAATACCAATTTTAATTAATTCGTATTATAATTTTGATACACATTTCACTTTCCTTGATTTTCTTTTATACATAAACAAATTTGAATTAAATTTAAATATGCTAATTAACTTGAACTTTAAACAAACAAATAATATATTAAAAGTATTTACTTACAATCATGAATGTATTTAATGACTTCCAAGTGTGGAGGATCAGGAGTCTGTCTTGGCACGTAAGGTCTACGTCCATTTACATGATGGAAAGATGGTTTTGAACTTGAAAATGAAAATAAAAAGCAAATTTATAAAATATTCTCATTGAAATATGTTTTATCATAATATTTATAAGTATTTTTATTTGAATGAATTTTTAACAATAGGTGACCTAGACTGCCTTAAACTATCCTATTCAAATGCCTAACTATGTAAGGTAATTGAGTGAGTTTTAAGAAAATAAAGTAATTTCTGACAAGCCACACAGATATTCTCTAAGGAGTACTTGGTCCTCTAATACTAATTAATCCTTGACTCTCATATATCCACTACATAATAATAGTATAAAACTGCATGTAATTAAGAAAGAAGATACCAGACACTGAAATTTACTATATTGGGATTGAAATATATGCATATATTCTCTAGGCTGAGTTATAGGAATAGTTAAACTACACATTTTCATGATATTGTTCAAAAGGATTTTTGACAAGCCTTACAAGAATAAATAGTCAGTTTTTTTTTAAATGTTACAACTCTTCTAAATCTATTTTTGCTTTCTTCTTGAACATTTTAAGATATTATCAATAAATACATGAAATTACTCGGGTGTAATTATTTTTTGTACTCATCTTTCAATTTTATATAATTATCAACATACTTTCATTGCTAACTGAGTGAAATCTTTAATCTTTGTCAAAATAATAGATATCAAACACATTGGCATTTAGAAGTATTCTATGGATAATATGGTGACCAAATGTTTAAACTATATGTAACATTTCTTTGAACAATTATGAGGCTCAAATATTAGGTCAGAGAAGGAGAAATCAGGTTTTGTCTTGCACAAAGGTCATGCCACCTAGTAGGATAGGAATTAATATGCAGTTTTGTCTAATCATTCTGCTGAAGAGATGCAAAGTGGGGGTGGGGCAATAACAAAATGAAGCAGTACAAGTAAAGAAAACAAATTCTGAATACAATAAAAGAATACAATTTTTTTTATATATATTCTATTTCTATTATCATAAGGTACTTTTCATCTTGTTTTTGTGCATAAAATATTAAATTTTCAAATTTCATTAGCTGCAAGCAACATTTTTAAGAAGCAAAAGAAACTAGAAGTAATAAAATTTTCAATTTTTGATGCTTATAGTTTTTTCTCTAACTTTCCCTGATTTGCATATTTAGAGAAATAGAAAGATTATCAATTATATTTAAAATTATTAAAAAAACAATTTAAGTCAAAAACAGTAAATAAAGTTGTCGTACAAAATATCATAAAATATAATGTATTTCATTAAAAAAAATTATAATGTCAGTACTGAAAATTTAGAAAGCAACTGTATGACAAATACAGATAATTTAATTTAATTTATTAATTTTTTAATGATATGTAAATAAAAAATCATGTAATATTTAGCTTAACATATACTAATTATGGTATGAAATATGTGGTTCATTAATTAATTTGTCTATCTTTCATAATTACACAAATGTTAAATTAGATTTTTATCACCATAAATGAATAAAAAGAACATCAAAATAATTTTTCCCATTGAAGTCACCAAGGAGTATCTTCAGACTTTTCAATGAAGGTTGCTTATAGATAAAAGAGCCATAAACACCACATGAACAAGTTTTGCGTAAGCATGACTTGTGAATTTTACAAAAAATAAATACATACAAAAACTACTTTTATTTTAATTTTTAAAAATAAATTTGTAATTTTCATAATAATCAAAGATTTTAATGACATTTTTTAATGTGCTTCATGTGGCTTCTCTTTTCTTGGTTTTTCTTTAGGAAAATACATTAATTTCAACAAAAATTCCTATCAGTGCATACTTGAATACACACGATTAGTCAATCAGCAATCATATTTGTTAACTTCCCATACTTTTTTTTTCTTACTTTTGCATGATTCACTTTTACTTAAAATTAAGAAATTTTCTACTATTTTACAGGCAAACCTATAGAATTTTCAACAATACTCCTCTGAAATGAAATTCTTGGAAATTAAAGTAATTAAAAATAAATGAGGAAATAATGATTTTGTTTCTCCCTCATGTAGTTCTTTCAAACATTGTTAAACATAATAAGCAATTTATTTTAAAATGCATTTTTAATTATTTGTTTATCACTTTAAAATGTTTGAAGGAATAAAATGCATTTGTTTTTTAAAAAAAAGCAGTTAATTAAAACAAAAAATTATATGTGAATATTTATTTTATTTTTATATATAGTTTCCTGGAAAGTATGAAATTCCATAATGCATTGCAAATTAAATTTATATTCTTAAAAAAAACCTCAGAAATATATTGAAAAATAAAACAATTTTGTTCACCATATTACAAAATATCTTGTTTCTTTAAACTTTATATTATATATAAAGAAGTACTTTGAAATGTTATGCAGGAAAATTTATCAGCCATAATGACATTAAGGCATTATATCATATAAAATATCACCTTTATAATTAAAAGTTGGTAATTAAATAAGGCATTATTCAAGGTAATAATTAAAGACTTAACATTTAATATTTATAATAAGTGATTAAATTTTTAATTCAAAATTTTAAACTACAAACAATTATTATAGCCTGTGCTTTCATTGTTGAAAACTGGTCATGCAGTATGGATCCCAACTTCTCTTGCAATTTCTCAAAAGGAGAGACGATTGTTTAATTTAATGAAAAATTGCCCTGAATCCTAAAGCACTGGAATTTTCATTTTAGCAGGATTCAAACATTTAAGGAATTTGTAATTTACCAACAATATAATGTATTTTTATATTATCAGCTCTTTTAAAACCTATATAGCCAAGTTTTGAAGTGAGGAGAGGATGTAGGAAAATCAAATTTTAAACCTTTACCTTTTAGAAGGCCGTTTTTTAATATTAACATGTAACTTGGAAAAAAAAGAAAAAGACACTGTACAAAAAATATTGGAACCAATGAACAAAAATAGGAGTAAGATTGAGAACAGCCAGACAAAAGGGGTAAGGTTCAGAACAGTCAATAAGATGATAGTTTCATTGTTAAAAGTCAAAATTAATTAATCTTATAAAGTAAAATTAATTATAGTGTAAATTGTCAATAATTTGAAAAATAGATTTCACATGTCTTTTCTCAACAATTAAACTTATTCATATGCAATTATAATAAAACAGATACAATTTTTACTGCACAATAAAAAATTTTAAATGGCAGAAAAATATTTTTCAGAGAATAAATTGGAAGACAATTTTAAATGTAAATTACTTCTATTGAATTAGTAAAAAAAAAAAAAAAATCTTTAGATTAGATTTAATCACATGAATAGATTTAATTATCTTTCTGGTTATCATATGTTTTTTTGTAGCATTCCTTAGATGTTATTTTAATCTTACCTTTGGCACAAGATGTGCATAATTCTATTTATAGATCTTAAGCTGGCACTGAATTTTCAAGAATAATATCAATGAGCAGTTTTATTATACTCGCTGACAAAAGCAAGACAGTTTCAAATTCTTAGTTCAAGAATTAATGGATCAAGAAGCTATAATGTTGATGCTATAAGAAAGGCATTTGTCAGAAATAGTTTATCAAATTTCATTTAGTTAATTTTTTAATAAAATATCAATCGAAGGATTAGCCAAATTAAAACCATAATTGCTATTCTTCCAATATGTACAGGCATTTGAAAATTGACAAATTAAATTTTTCAATATTAAAATGTATTTACAAAAATTTGAATTCATAAAAAGGCTCAATATTTGAATTTAACATGAATTGACAAAACCAAATTAATATTATCACTGATTTGTTCTTCAACCACATTAATCATTATTATTATTATTATTTATGTATCAAATAATTCTGTCACTTTGAGTGTATTACAAAATTGATATGTATTTTTGGTTGATTAAAAATAACAAAATCAATTAACTGAAATGACCACAGGCAATGATATGAAGATGTCTAAAGTATCCAAAGATCATAAAGGAATAATAATAGTGTTATTTTATTATACAAGATTCCACATATCTTTAGAGTCCTCAAAAGAGACTGGAGCTTAGCTGGGAAATGCTGCATCCATCAAGAAGTCTACTTACACCATCAGCAGCTATTCCAATCCCTGCCTAATTCCTTCAATGGCAAAACGATACCATGAAATCACACTTGGCTCACTGTTTAATAGTTAAGAACTAGAAATTCTACAAGTTTAAATCAAGTTGTAAGAAAGATTTAAAATTATTGTTGAACAAAATAAAAATATGCTATTGATAAAAAAAGTTTATTTGCTATACTAAAATTTATCTTAAACAATGGAGGGAAAAGAACAGAGAAATTCACAATGACTATCTTAAAGGAGGCTAAAATGTTATATTTAAAAATTATAATCCAACTCAATATAATACCAAACAGTTAAATGCTTTCAATAATATACTTCAATAACACCCAGATGTCATCAATTTAGAGGTCCAAATTTTAAAAAACATGATGAAAAAAACTGAATAATCTAAGTAAAAAATTGGTACTCATGTATTAATTGAATGCCAGTGATAAATCACCGGAAGGAAACAAGAAGATGCAGAGGGGTTGACAAAGATTATAGGCTTAAAGATTTTTATGTAATTAAAATTTGATTATGTTTGTCATTGGTATAAAATTAATATTAAAATTAACCAATGGCATGTGGCTAATATAACAAAAAATCTATAATTTTACATAAAATGTTATGGATGAATGTTTTCTAAAGAGGTAATTTGGAGGGGGGATATTGATTTGCAGATATTTAAAAAAATGTGTAGTTAAATAAGTAGCTTATACCATTAAATACATATAGCAGATAGAAGTTACTTACAAAAAATTATTGAAGAGGCATTTAAACTTACGTAGAATTTAGATATGAAATAAACTTTCTCTTTCAGCTAATATTCAATTAATTCAATTTTTTTATGCTAACAAAAAATTGAGTATTTTCAAAATTATCAATGAATTAAACACATAAATTCTCATACATAAGATAAGTAAATTCATTAAAAAATAGAAAATAAAAAATATCAGTTAGGAATTTAATTCTGCTGTCAATTTGGGGCTTTTTTAAAACCAAACACAGTGTTTTTTGAAAATAACTTCTAAATTATTACATGAACACTTATATGGTATGTTACATTGTTTATTCTATAGTTTTTGAGTGTAACATAAAATATTTTTAAATACACCATAAAATAATGTAGTATGGTGTTACTGAAATATTATAGCAACTGAGTTTTCCTTTTGTAAAACCATACATTATAGCAAGATAATATTTGCCCAGAGATAGGTTTCCAATTTTATATGTAAAGGCAATAGCAGAAAACAAGAGAAAAAAATTAAAGCAAAGCAACTGAAAAGATTAAATTACTAAGAAAAGGGAGCACTGTACATTCAGTAAAAGTGGCAACGAAACCAGTTTCACATGTAAACATTGCAATATGTGGTTTTTTAAAAAAAAAAAATTCTCAAACCAGCAACATTTTCCAGAAGTATGTATAGAAAATTATGGAGAAATTTTATATTTAATTTTATTGAAGCTTTCATGCAAAGTATACTGACTGCATTTTCGAAATCATGAACATATTATCTGTAATATGTGCAAGCAGACATAATCTATAAATATTTTTTCACACATGGATCATATTATCTTGCATTGTTACAGATTTAATTTCACTATGGCTAAAATATTATTAGGAACATTAAAATTTTTATTCAGATAGTTTCTCATGTAGCAGTTTTAACTTTTATGAGCCAAGCTAATGTGAAAATTCTAGTGCCTTAAAATTCAGGGTAATTTTCTGTCTATGAATACAGAATGAAAATGCCCCTTCCTTCAGAATGATAACGGGGTGTTGAACTATAACTGAAAAGTCCATTCAGTTTTCCACTCTAATAGGATAATCTGGGGTTATCATTTGAAGACTGAATGAAAAGTTTGTTTAATTTGTTATTAATTGCTTAATTTACATTCTCTCATATTTCAAAGATTTTCAATACATTTTTTTTTATTTGTGTGAGAAGCTTATCACTGCTATATAATTAGAAGCAAATTTTAAAACATAAAATCAGGATAGATGAATCAAACATAGTCATCAATGATATATTAAACTAAGTTTTAATTTCCCTTAAACTTTTTCTTTTTTTTCTCAAAAAATGTATTATTTGTTTATCATGTATAAAGCCTTTTAATGATAAATAGTTATTTTAAATTCATTATGACTGATAAATTTTACTCATACTTTTTTTCCAAACTCTTATATTATGCATAAAAATTCATCAAAATATAAATAATTTTATATGTATTACATGAAACTTAAAAGATGATGTAAAATACAAATTGATATATTTTTTTTAAGTCTTCCATAATGTTGTTCGCAATATGAGAGAGGGAAAAAAATACTTAAATACTAATCAAAATTTTCTTATATAACAATATCAATTTTTTTTCTTCCATTTTTTACAGAGAATTCATACTCACGAGATTTTTAGTTAAAGTTAATTTACTTTTTTTCCCACACAAGATTTGTACACTTCAAAAGAAATTTTAAATATAAATAAATAGTATCTTGCCATTTAAATGCAGAGGGTCTCTGCATTTTTAAAAAAATTAAATGTGTAAAACTATCTATGTACATTGAATTTGTTAATTTTTGCATTTCCTAATCGAGGAAATGAAATGATTTTCTTCATAATTTAAATTTATGGAAATTTTATTTCAAGAAATACAGTCAATATTTTTGCAATTTAACATTTAAAAGGGCAGAGTTCTTAATTTCATTTCAAAATTGCATAAAATGTTACCAATGGTACATTTATATTTCATTTTATTAAGTAGAAATTGGTTTTATTTTAAAAAGACTGCATAATAAGGTAATATATATATATATATATAGCATAGAAGAATGTTATTTAAAAATTATACACAAATTTGCTTTTCTTATTAAAATTTAATACATCAAATTATATTTCATTTTGAAATTGCATTCACAACTGATTTAAATGTATTTAACAATCATAATATTTCTATAAAATATGGTGATAAAAAGATATATATTATGTACAAATCATGAAATATCAAGCGAGAAAATAAGAAACGATTGACAAATAGTAACCTAATTATTTTAACTTTATTTCACTAAAATCGATTAGCACATAATTTGAGCATTATATATCTAATATGAGCTTAAAGATTCCAAGAAAAATTCTAAATAATTAGTATCAATACAAATAAAGGAAGATCTTTTGAAATTTTTCGAAGAAGAAATTATAAATTCTTTTATCTTATATGCATAAAAATACTTAAAAAGACCTGGTGCATGGCAATCATAATAAAATCTATAAGAAATTTGCAACCTTTGAATGAATTTAGGGTTTTCCTTTACTGATAAAAGTCTCATGCCGGCAAGTTACTGTCTTGCAACCAAGCTCTAGTAAAATGATACAAAAAAAAAAAAACATCTACACATGAATCTTTATCAGGGCCATCAGCACCTTATAGAGAACATAATCTCTGGTGAATTCACCTCTATCCCTACATCTGAACCGTGGACTTGAAACAGATCTCTGTTGGATAGGGCATTTTGAGCTCAAACGTTTAAACTGATGAAAATAGAAGACTTGATAACTAATTTAGCTACATCAACAGATAACTATGGTCAAATAAATAGAAATTTCAACAGTGATTACAAAAATTTAAATAAATGAAACTAATTTAAATTTACTGATAAAGGTATAGGTAATGAGAATGCACTGATTTGTATGTTTGTTGTAAAGAAAAGTTTTTCATATTCACAATTAGATGAGTATAAGAGAGGCAACCCCTTTTTCTTTCAATTCTTTTATTTCAGTTTCTCATATATAAAGGTTAGAAACAGAAAATATTAAAAAGTTATCATGCAATATTTTGGCGAATCTCCATGTTTTAAACTTCCCAAAGTGCAAAAATACATTTTTGGAATTATGTCTGAAAACATAACTTAAAAATATAAAAATTTTGAAAAACCAAATTTGGTATATGGCTTTTAAATCAGAATTATATACTATAAAATATGAACCAAAAGTTGTCAGTAAAAAACATGTGAATGCAATAATTTAAAAACATAATGAACTATTGAATAAAATTTGTATATAAAAATTTATCATCAAAATTATAGAACAGTATCTAATTTTGAACCAAGCCTGTCAATTTGTTAACAGCTACCTGATTATCCAATCATTGAACCCCAAATACAAGTTATAAAAACTGATATCTCATATTATAGATAGTATCAAATTATTCAATTAATAAATAGAAGCAAAATAAATAAATAAAAAATAAAATGCATATTCTCTCCTCCTTATTAAATAAAGAATCTCGACATAAAGTATATTGTGGAAGTATAAAAGAAAATCAATGGTACATTCCTTCTAATTTATATTTCGAATAACATGTATGATCAATAAACCGACTCTCACCCTTGTGGACCTGCCTTTTACTTCCTTGCCTAATTTAGTATATCTATCAGAAAGATTATAATTTTCAACAGGAACATAGATATTCAAGAATATAAATTTACCATTTTTAAAACAAAACATCCTCCCAATTGTTTAAAACATATAAGTTCACACAATAGAAACTTTATTTTATTCTATTATCAGAAAGCTGCTTATTTTTCTTTTCATAAAATCGAGCCTCAAAAGTGATACTAAAAATTATCTTACTGCTATTTTTAACTTATAATTCTTTTAAAAAGTTATAGAATGTTAAAATTCAACCTATAATACATTAAAGTTGATTTAATACTAGAAAGAATAATCTGAAATACTAATGAATCTAATATGTTTCATCTCATAAGAAGATGAGATCTTTCTATGCATGGGGGAAACCCCCCCCCTCCCAAAACATTTAGTATTGAATTCTGAAATGAAATTGATGGGAAATTACTCAGCATTTCATAATATTTATAAAATAATCATCTGTCTCCAATTCCTAAAAAACATTTAGATTTTTTTTCCTTCTAATTTCTTGCATATAATGGCGTAAGTCAAATTTTTGCCATTTAAAAACTTCATAGTTACTTATTAATGGTCTAGTTTATACTTAAAATAAAGCTCAACGATGCTCTACAGGCTAGATCATTCGGCATACAGCTACCGAATTTGGCACATGTATAACTTGGAAATTGGGAAAGTGCATCTCGGAGCGATTTTTCTCAAATTTTCAACTAATTAAAAATCAAGCAAAATTTCGGTGCTTTTTCACTATAACTTCCGAAAATATTATCAGATAAAATTGATTTTTTCCTCATATTCAAATGCAAAAAATAATATTTTCAATGATACTAATGTTTTAACCAACACATTAAATTTCTATCTTCAAAAGAAAAATTTAATCATATTTTTCAACAATTTGTTTTGTACAAAATACAAATAAAATTTAAGCTGCATGAGCACGTTAATGGGAAAAAATTAAGTTTTTTCAACATGTTACCATCATATTGACATAAGCTCAAATAAAAATAAATAAATAAAATAAAAAACTATTATTGCAAATGAAACATAAAGATTTAGCAAGTATCTGTGTGAAATGTAACATGATATTTTGAATTCAATTAAACAGATTTATTTAAGGAAAATATGGTTTGATATGTACATTTATATTAATCGAAGCACAATAGCTAATTTGTACACCTTCAGTTATAAACATACATCTGCTAACAAATGGTCTAAATGAAATAAATAATAATAGAGTCAATAAATGTTGATGAAATTTTAAATTTATACATATATCCTCGGCTAAATTATCATATTTAACAAAATATTCTTGAAACGCTAATATTTTAAATAAAAAGAGTTGCACTTCAATTAATTATTAAAGCTGATCAATTTATGAAAATTTCATTATCAATATTCTATATCGCGGGTAATTTTAGATCACTTCATTGACTGTCTTAAAGAAGTCAATCATCTCCGAGAGTTTCTAAGAATGATTAATTTAGATTATGAAAATGTCAATTGTTCTAATATTGTAGTTTTGTTTAGTTTAGTTATATTAATGTCCTGTTGTAAAGCAACACTAGGGTTATTTTGGGACGGACCTCGTAATTTTGAACCGCGGTCAGATGACGAGGATGACACTTGAGTTGGCACCCCCCTCTCCACACCAGCAGGCCCACGTTCTAATATTGTAATATTCAATACTTAATAAATTGGCTAGATTTGAATGCATAAGATAGAAAGGTGCATTTATTTAAAAGTTGAAGTGTTAAGAATATTTTGTAGAATATAATTCCTTAGGATCAAAGGACTGCCCAAAATTAAAATGTCATAACTTTTTAAAATATATTTATAAACAGAAAAAAATTAAATATATTATCGACACCATTTATATCCTTTTAAAATAAAACTAAAAACTGAATTTTTCTTCGAATCCATGAAACTTTGTTATAATTCTTTGTGATATTATAAATATAGAAAATTATTCTGTAGTGCACATAAGACTTCAATGCGGAACAACTCTGTTTTCAGTTGTCATCTTTTTTTTTTTTTTTTTTTTTTTTTGTAACAAGAAGACATGCGTGGATTCTTTAAAAAACATTTTTATATTAATTGCGGTTTTATCGTTTCCACTTTAATTTAAAATGGAATTTTATGGGTGCTAATAGAAATTTAGAGAGTTGCATAGTACAATGAACAGAATAGCTTAAGGTTTACATAAAAGTACAAGTGAATGATATGACTATCAAAATTTAGAACTTAAAAATATTTTGCTGAAAAACCTATTATGAGAACAAGTTACATGATATATAAACTAAGCATTTTAACGAGCATTAATACCGGCGAGCCAGCTGGTCGCCAAGGGAAGCTAGTATTATAACACACTAATTTTCATCAAAAAGTAATCATTCATTAAAAAATTATTCACAACAGGTGAAATAGAGAAAAATAATTTAAAGTTACACATAGATTATATATCTGTGATATAAATATAAAATCAAAATGTTAAAACATGCGCAATGCAATTTTAAAAGGTGGGAAAGGGAGCAGCAACACAGGGGAAAAAAAAAAAAAAAATGGGTTTGTGAAACTTTTAATAAAAGAAGTTATTCTCTAAACTATTCAGTTACATTTCTTGATAATTTCATCTTTTGCTCATTCTGTAACAATATTTTTAAATGAATATATCAATAAGCTTTGATGTTGGTATTTATATTATAAAACTCAGCTAACTATTATTGTACAAATTTCTACCTCATGATATATCATAAAACAAATGTGACACTACCAAAAGATTAAACATGCTTAGATAAGTATTTAATTTTAATATAAAATAAAAGTCAATTGTGGTCATGCATGTACCAAGGTTCCAAACCCATTACTATATGACTGAGCAGACATCAACCAAATTTTACACATTTATTTTTCAGGATAAGAGAAAGAATATCATCTTTCCAAAGAGCAAAAGTGAATTAAGTATTCAGTTAATTTGAAACTAACTGAAATTTTGTTGTTTCTCTACATTAACTTCGAAGCAAAATATTAAAAACATTAATATCTTCAAATTCAAAAATTGATCTTTTCAGTGATAACAAATTTATTTCTGTGCAATTTTTTTCTTTAATTTTTACTCATTCTTCGATTTTGAAATAGAGCAAGATTAACTATTCAACTACTTTTTAAATTCTTGCTTCATATCTTTTGGAATTCTTTTTTATTGGTTTAAAGTAATTATTTAATGGTACCTAAAAGGACAAAAAACCCAATCAACTCTTCATTTTTAAGCAATCACAAGCGATCAAGGTTAAAGGCTAGTCAAACAAGCTGTAAAATGCTTATAATAATTCATATAAAATTAGTTTTTACATTAAACATATTATATATGAAAGTTAAATTTTGAGCAATACCAGGTATATCAACTAGTTTATGTATGTGTGTGGTATCTAAGAGCATATATTTATTAAAAGCCCCATTACTTGGAGCATTTATACATTCATTGTTACTAGTACAGCATTAAATTTATTAATAATTAATTCTATATACAATCTAAAATGGTGAGAATATTGTTATAATTTTATCTTAAATTCTAATCCCTTCAATTGCAGCAATTCATGAAGCCCCTTCTTTCTAAAGTAGCATTCATACAAGGCTAACTATTGCATGATGAGATCCTGATAAGACAACTATTTGCAACTGTCTCATTTGCGATATATGAACACTTGTACTGGAAATGTGGCCACAACACACAATAATTGGCCTTCTGTAGACGCTGTTTAAAAATACATCCTTTGCAGTTAAAATTCTATTGGCAAAAATTTGTAACTGTAAAAAAATGCAGCTGGAACTATGACTTGATTTCACTTCTATGGATATAAGGAATCATGAATATATTCCATATATTCATAGGATACACAAAAGAATATTCATAGAGTATATTCTATGTATTCATAATATATGGAAGAATAAGAATTTACAGCAAAATTATGGCTGAGATATAAGATTAAAAATTGATATCATTGGTATTTGTAAGAGTTCAACGATCCAAATTTAACATTTCTTCTCTTTAATTGCTTTAAATACATCACAAAGTTAGAGAAATAAAAAATTTGCTTTTAATTACGTTTAAGAAATTTATACTTTAGAGAGTACAACATATTAACTTGTAAACTTCATCAGAAAAACAAAGAAAGATAGAAAGGGAAAAAACTCATTCAATATGTAAAGAAAATGTATTAAGTATAGGTATAAAGTTAGAAAAAATATAACTTTTAAAAACAACTAATATTTTGGGTCAACTTATTGAAAACAATGAAAAATACTTTAAGAAATCAAAATTTATTCTCTAAATGGCTTATTTTTCTGACCAGAGCATTTATATCTTAACAATACATGCAACTATTTGGATATTTTGACTTCAAGAATTAAATATATACAATATATTTTATATGTAGATTAGACCCTGGAATAAGATCGCTTTAATATTTCAAAGACTTCATGCAGTTATTTTTAACCGCTTATGAAAACATACAGCAATAAAAATATTATTCAAATATTTCTCACCTCATTATTCTAAAAAATTTCGAGCTATTTCATAAATCTCAGATTTACATTGGCAAAGTTCTTTGATGTAGCTAGGTCTTTTTAAAACTGCAAAAGAAAAAAACAGTGAGTACCTTTAGATGTATTTAAGTTTCTACATTTCATACATATGCAAAACTTACATAAAAAGTGATAAATTTCATGCTAAAATGTTTTGAAAATTTTTTCGCTTAGCTGTCAAACAATAAAAATACTAACAATCAAAAAATTCAAATGGCACATTCAGTTACAGTTAACTCAAATGTCTTTAATCATAAATTATCTTTTGATTCCTCCATTATATTTTTAAGTCATGTCTAAAATAAAATAAGAATATGGTCTAATAATTATTTATGATGAATAGTATTTAAAATTCATTCATAAAAAACATTTTGATAAAAAGGGGCTCTAAAAACTTATTATTGCGTAATAAATTTACTCTCTGAAATTTATTTATCATAGGTTTGTTGAATTCTTATCGCCCTTGAGTAGAGGTTTCTGATCTAAGAAGCCGGGTCAGAAGGCGGTGGTTTTTTTAAAAATCAGATTACAGAATATGAGCACGAGCAAGTATTTAGTAAAGATGGCAAAAGCTGAAAAATTCAAAACGTAAAGAAAATCAGCGATAGTGTTCTCCCTAAAACTTTAACGCATATTCTATAATAAACTTGTCATTCCAGAACATTAACATACAATAGTTACGACGCATTAACTTTCGAAGTAATTTAGCATTTCGATTGAATCTATTGTATCATCTTTGGCGAGTTACTTCGCGATTAATCTGCGGCGCACGTTAATAGTACCTAAAAATCGGATTTGTGTTTTAGACATGTTTTTCTCAACCGACTGGAACGAAAATGTGAACAAAACTGCACGTGTGGTCATAAAATCTTGTACCAAATAGTCATAATGTTTCTGAATTATCGGGTTTATATGTTTCTGAAAGTACAGACCAACAGATAGTCAATCCGTTGTTGAATTTGGTTCAAAATTTGACAGGTGTCTACACTATTGATATTAAATATGCGTCCCGAATATTATCTATCTAGCACTCTTCATTATGTAATTATCGTGATAACTTATATTTGAATAGACAGACTCTTTCTGAATAGATTTTATTCAAAATTTGATAGAAATTTGCAGATTTAATGTAAAGACCATATTCCCCATTTCAGTCATCTAGTTCAAAGCTTTTTTGGTTTATCTAGGTCAGAGACAGACAGACATGTTCAAAAATTATGTTTTTCGAGGTCAGGATTTTCTAAAACGTGGAGATTTGTCAAAATCTCGAGTTCGAATTATTTGACGATTATTATACTTTCTCTGTATTATGTACACGAGAAAGTAAAAAATTGTATTTTGTTTCTCCAAATTAATTAATGTAAAAGGTGACTACCCGGTAGCAGCGAAGACTATGAATGTGGAAGAAAACAACAATATTTCTAAATTTGATATTATGTTTGTTATCATTTTCTGTTGTATAATCATTTTCTTAATAGAAACATTTTTTCTTGTTCGTTGCATAATTAAAAGTTGTCTAATCTGAATTACATCAAAGTTTAAGGAATTGATAATAAATGTTTCTTAAATAAATTACTCATTTTGGGTTTTAAAAATAAGCTTGTCTTGATTTTTTAGCTCATTATCTTTTAATAGGCACACTAGTATTCTGAAAACATTTTTTATTCCCAGTCAACTGAAAGTCTCATCAAATCTGGGGATAATTGTGTGATAATGCAAACAAATCGCGTTTTTAACCCCACAAATATGATTCTTTTTCTAGTGAACTGGAAGAGCAATGATACAATACATAAGTTTTATACATTCTCACATTTAAACAATTAGAGATTGTATTAATTTTGAAATTTAAGGAATCAAACAAAACAAAATGAAAAGAAACAAAATTTTCCAGTTTTTTTAGATTTGTAATGTCAATAGATCGCGTTTCCAAACTAGATTAAATAAACCTGAAAGATCACATTTATTTTCATTCATTGAAACCTCATTTAATCAGAAAAAGAGATCAATAGTATTCAGAATCGCTGATAGTTTGGGATTTGGACTAATGTTTTTGAATATGAAAAACAGGGAATAATTCTCATTAAAAATAAAGGGACCTTTTATGGAAATTACAAGCAATAAAAATGTGTTTGAGGATTTTAGATGGAGTAGAAATCATAAAACATCAATTGGATATTTTTGCACACATAATCCATAAATTTAATTCTTTACTTTAAAATAAGTAAGGTAACTCTGTAGATATTTTTTGATGATAAAGCAACATCAAATGTAAATCGCTAAAGATATTTTAGTTGATTAAACTTAATATTTTCATATCTCAGAGCTCCAACGCGACCAAAAAACACACACACTTTGATTTTGAAATTTTGAGTATAAACTGACCTTAACGAAATCAAACAATTTCGAGTCAATAAAAAGAAAGACCAGGGAACAGTTTATAGTATTTCCTTCACCTAAAGTTTTAAGAATTTTTTTAAAGCAATTTATCCCTTTTTATATGTATATGAATAATTTTTATTAAAATTGTTTAGGAATGCAGTGTTACATGTCATAAAAAAATAATGTCGTGTAAATTTTAATTCATCTTCGAGAAAAATCTTTTAAGTTTTTGTGTAATTGCATATCTTTTTATATTATACAATGCGTTTTAAATTTACCACAGAGTGCGACATATATTATTAAACATTATTAATTGTAGATTTGGACAAATAAATTTAACGATATACGTGATGTAATTCTGTATATTATTACAGATTCAAACTTATTAAACAACACTTTTGAACGAATTTATGTTTTAAAGAATTTATTTCAATATTCAAAATTTCCATATAATACCCGAGTACAGAAAAACAAGCAAACATTTATAAATTTTTTATTATTATTTGTATATATATTTCTTTTAGATGGATTAAAAGATCTGTGCACAATATATATTATTCCTAAGTATGATATAGAAAAGAAATCATTTTTGATTTATATTTCTCTAATGTATAAAAGTTCCATACTAATTACTATTTGATTATTTATCTGGGTTTTCTTTAAATTATTAAAATTAGGACGCAGGAAATTTATTAAGTAAGTTTAACATAAAACTTTTCAACTCATTTTACGAAACTGGTTTTCCAAATATTTTACTTTTATGATATATTTTATATTCAAGAGCAGATCATAAATAAAGACTATTGTGAAGTTATTTGAAATGTTTACATCATATTAATTCCAATATATATATATATTATTATTATTATTTAAGTTTAATTCCATTTTCAATCTTTCCACTCCTCGTTATAAAAAGTCAGAAAAAAGCAAACAAAGAAAAATCTCCCTTTCCAAAAAAAAAAAAAAAAAAAAAAAAAAAAAGATTAAAAGGCGCAATTTAGGTACTTGCCCTGGGAGTAATTTTATGCAGCACATCACTGCAATGGATGCACTTAAGACAAATTGATCTCTGACCAAGTGATTGTTTACAAAAGTTTTTAATAATTTTGAAATGAATGAGGTTGATTTATCGGTAGATGAAAGGATTTTAAAACTAAATAAATTGAAGAGAAAGTGAAATCGATGTTGTAAATGGAACGGATTTATAGAGAGGAATTTATAAAAACTGGAAAAAGCTGGAACAACAATAAATAATGAATTTGATGAATCAGAGTGTTATATTGACGAGTGGAGAATTGTAGAATATTAATTCTATTGTTAATGAAATTATTTCTGCTGTTTAATGATATTAATTTGTTATTTTTCAGACCAACATAATAAAGTTAGCAAAATTGTACAATAATTATTCCTGATTATTATTTGAGATTTCATAATGGAAATTAAATGTATTTTGATTGTTGTGGATTCTAGAATGCAACTAGTCCGATGCGAATTTAATGCAACAAGTATTTGGGTTGTTCGGAAAGTAATTTCGTTTTTTTTTTTTTTTTTTTTTTTTGTGGAAATGAAAGACAGTTTTCGTATAATAAACAAATACTTTATTAAATTATATATTGGCCGTTCTGGTCCAACACTTTTTGCCATCTTTCTGGTAGTAGCATCATTCCACGCTCATAAAATGTTTGGTCTTTGCTGCCAAAAAACGGATCGAGGTGGTTTTTGACCTCCTCATTTGAGGTGAAGGTTTTACCGTCTAAAAAATTTAGCTAACCAGTTCTGGCACTGGCGTACTGTTAACACACCTTCTCCATACACATCGGTCCATTTCTTTCTGGCTTGAACAGCATTTTTACCCTTTCTGTAGTAAAACAGTGAGATATGTCGAAAATGCTGCTTATCGCTCTCCATATTTAAAAGAGCACCAACCAAAAACTACTGCGTAGAATTAATTGGAATGTTTCACACACAAGCCTTGCTATATGAGCTCTCAAAGCATATAAAAACTATACGGCTTAAATGTGAAGTTGGGTGCAAAAAAATACAATTAAATCCTCTGTCGGGAAAAAACGAAATTACTTTCCGAACAACCCAATATTATTCTTTTACTCGGACTCTTAATCACCATCCATTTCAGTGTAATACTTACTTAAGTGTATGAATCACTTTTGACAGGATTGAATATCTCAGAATTCGAGCTCTTTTCTATGATTATGATAAATAAGTAGTTCTAAAATTCAAGGCAACTTATTTGCAAACTATTTTTCAACGCGCAGTTATCAACTTGGATTACAATAATGACAATGATTTTTTAAATAATAAAATAAAAATTTAGTAATTCAAAAAAACCGTACAAAAAATCCATTCTAAGCACCCATAATATCCCGGCTTGGTTGAAAATTATTTTTAATATCTACTACACAATACTTTAAACTATATCTTATTATACCTAATAGTGGATAAAAAATAAACAAAGATTTAGAAAGTTAAATAAATCCACAGTTTTTGAAATATAATAATAATAAAAAAAATGTGAGCTTTGATTCAATGACCTTTTAAATGTTGACAGATACCTTAAAAAAACTCGAATAAATTATTATTGTATATAGACATAATATAGTATATAGTATAATAATATTTTATGTAGATATAAAAAAAGTAAGATGTGAATAAATACATTAAAATAATTTTTTAAAAGTAAGATTTAGGTAGACTTGGAAAAAAAAATCAAATATAAACTGAACGGATAAATGCCTATTCAGATAACCCTTAAAATTCAAAGCACAATTCCATTCATCAAGTATGATGCTTTGCTAAATACACATATAGCTTTTAAGTTAAGAGCAAAATATTTTGGTGACTAGATTGGAAAAAAAAAGACAAGTTGGTAAATTTTGTTTTTTAATTGTTCAACAATTTGATTAATTAAGGTTAAAACTTTTTCACATCTTAAAAAGCAAGATAGTTGAATGAGTGAATAAAAAATGTCCCAAAATATTGCTTTTTATGCCAAAAGAGACATTTAAAGAACGAATCTATTTTCATTTAAACGAAATAGAAAGATGGCAGGAAGGAAACATTCGTGAAAGTTTCCAAAAAGTATTTTGCCCTTTAAGCAAATATTTATTTCGTACCTACAGTAGGTTATTATTGAAATTATCTTTTTAGGAAGAATCACCATATTAAAAGCTATTATTACATTGCTGGAGAAATCGCAAGTACACCTGGTATGTTTTAGCGTGTCCGGTGGTCCTTTAAACGTCGGTGTAGGTTGTGTAATGACCTTCGCGGCCGCAACATTGAGCAATTTTTATAAAAGTTTCTCATCGTCTCCTTTCTTATGTTAAAATGTCTGTGCTGTAAATGTATGCTGTATCCGTATTCCAGAAAAATAAATTTTCACCGTTGTTTGAGACTTTATATTTCTTTGAAAATTCTTATCGCCTTGATGCCTACTATTACTCCTTAGAATTTTTCGATAGAATTTTGCAATACCTTCTGTAAACATTAGTGCCGATGTTGCAGCGATGTTTCCCGGTAAACATTTTAGTTTTTCTTAAATATCTTAAAACCTCTTCAGTTTTCACACTACAGATTTATATCAAATTAAAGAATATAAAATTCCTTATATTTTCAAGCTTTTATTTTTCTTAAAGTTTTAATACTTTTGCAGATAAGGGTTCTAAACTACTTTTTCGTTTTCAATAATTTACGACCAAATCAAATCAGCATGTTACTTACATGATACATGCCTTTAAGAATGTGCTTTCACTTAAAAAAAATTCATAGTTGAAACCCCATTTATTATTTTTTTATTAATTTTTTTACAGTATCCAACAGTTCTCCGACTCCCTATATTTTTGCTATTTTCACCCCCCTAAACGACGTTTGTGACCCCATGTTAATGCCTACTATCAACCCTCTGAATTTGTCGGTCGAATTCGGCAACACCCTGTATATATACATTAATGCTTCTTTCGATGATGATGTCTTCCACTGAGGATTTTGAAGAATGCAGTTGCCTAGATAAGGACTGACGTTTGGATTACGACGCTTTATTTTAAAAAAATATTTTTCTAAATTTTCATTTTCATTGGAATTTTGAAAATAATTTTTTTATACCAAATTTTAGGTACTTTGTAAGAACGGCTGTATCCAATATTTTATATGAAAATTAAATATATGCAGTAAGCTTTCTGCTACAATAATTTCTCAAAATATTTAGATAGCTATGAATATGATAGCCTGAAAAATTTTGTGAAATGGATGTTTTCCTTTTAATGAGATCTTCGTTTGATACAAATGTTCTTAATTAGACAAACACACCTCTGATTCCAAGAGGTTCTTTGCTCTTGCAACATGACTTTTAGCCTTTCCCCAAGACTAGAAGAGAATCAAATTTCTGTTTGCTCTGATTGTTTTTTAGAGATTCTGTTTAGAGATTGAGATTTGTTAAGATTGTTATATCTCAATACGAATTATTTTTTATTTATAAAAGTCATGTTCTTTAAACGCTTTTGAATAGACCTAGTATAAGCACAATGCCATTCTTCTCAACGAAAAGATTGTTTTGGTTTGAATTTGTTTGCCTATGAACTTCTGTTTAAGGCAATACTACTTCAAATTGAATGAAATCAAAAATGAACTATTGAGTTTCTTCAAAAAGTTCTAATGTCGCATAATTCTACATTCCATTTAGAAAACTTTAAAAACATTTGAGTCTAGTTAAAGTTATTTGAACTATTGGTGTGATAGTTTAACATTCAATACAGGATATTAAATTTCCAGCATTTTAACAGAAAAAAATTTACAGCATTCAATATAATTTTTTAAAAATTTCAATCATTTATTTAGCTTCTTGCATTTTTGATTTATAGTATTTACATGTACATGAGGCATAAACCACCAGATCTTCAATTAATGGATTTCGTCTAAGAGTTGACAAAATTCTACAATGTTGAGGTAAAATACTCATACAAATTTTCATTTCTTTAATTCGTTGTCTCTTTTTTTAAATCATTTTTATAAAGTCATAATTTATAACATCATTTTTTAGAAGCCATAGATATCCAAAACGTAGAAATTCGTCAAATTTTAGAGAGCTAGCTAAAAATTAGGATCTCATCACCTCCATCTTTTTTCAATAAAAAAACAAAACAAAAAACCGGTTTGAGCAAAATTTTAGTTCATTCGAATAACTTCAAGTTGCCTCTCATAGACCATGAAGTTTTGGTGTTTTCGTGCAGAAAGCCTTTTTATTTTTTCAACTAAATTTAAAAAAATTATTTTATCCTTTAGCAGATTTGCATTGCAGACAACCTTCAACTCTGTTACGTATATTCTGCTCAATTTTTTTTTTTCGCGATGGCTTTTCTTTCTGTCGATATTGCGCAGTTCAGTGTTGGCAGCCGGCTGCGCATAACTGCATGGCATTTCCCTTTGTGTCTTCTGGGCGACGAAGCTTCGTAACCAAGAGGCCGTTCACGCCTGAACAAGGTCCTTTGGAGCTGCTGCTAATTCATAACAATTTTCAGGGTCACTTTTTATTAGTTTCAACTCACCCTCTTCTTCATTAACACTGAACTTTAATAATGAAATAAATAAAACATGACTAAATGAATAATCACACCTAACTTGGAGCACTGATTTGTGTAATAGCTTTTATTATAAAAGCAAAAAAAAAAAAAAAAACCCCATTGAATGCAATAAAATTGTTGACGTTGAAACTTGATATTTTCTGATCAAAGCTGATGTTTGCTTATTGAAGTGATCATCGATAAGTAGATATTATTAACTATCAGAATAACAGCAAGAGTTCTAAAAACTCGAGGTACATTGCAGTTTTTTTATTCCCTTTCGTTCTGAAGTTTTTAAAAAGTGCAAAAGCACTGTTAAAAATGGGGTATGCATATTCATGGCTGATGCAATAGCTTTTTGGCGTGATTCTAAGAATCTGGCAATAAATCGAACATTTGCATTTGTACACAATTCCAGTGAATAAACGGCTTCTGTCAGAATTTAATTTGCATACTGTGAAGAGGTTATTTTGAAGCTGACTTTTGTAGATGGCTTTTATGCATAGGAGAAAGAGTCTTAGAAACGCAGGAGCGTTTCCAGTTTAGTTAGTGTCCCGTTTAAAGTTAGTCCCGTTTTTCATTAATTTGAAACTTTCATTTGTCCCATTTGATGTTAATGTCCCATTTTGAAGCAGCACAAGGGCAATTAAGGAAAAAAAAAATCTCATAATTTTTATCAGTTATTTGATGAACAAGATATATAAGTTGGAACCCTCTTTCCAAACTTCCGTGCCGTAATAGGAGGAGAATTAATCACCCCATACATCAAAACTTCAAGTGTCCAAAACATCAGACAGGAAGAGCTTTAGTGGAATCGAGTTTCGAACCTTCCGTTCCCGGAGGCGAGAATTTACCAGTACTTCTTGCGAGTACTTTACGTACTTCTATACCACTGCAGCCCACATGATTCCAAAGAAGAATTTTTGTGCTAACCTACATCGAATTTGTCGGAGTCAAAACCACCTCCAACTGTTGTGGTTCCGAAGTTTGGAGACGGAGTGCTGCTTCAAGTATCACCATCGTTGTCTCATTATAACTCAGAATTAGAAAATTTCGTATTTCTTTAAAAACGTAGTGCTAATCGGACTAAATTAAGTATGCATTGGTAGCATATGCTGTTATGTATTAAGATATGTAAGTGATAACAATTATTATATATTTATATTTATTCAGATATATAAGTGATATTAGAGAGTATCTGAAAATATTAAAATAGTATATAAATATAGTATATCAGAGAGTGAATGAAGAATAGACTGAAAAATTTCTTCTCTATAAATATGAAATAAGATAAGTAACAAAAAAAAATGAAAAAAAAAATAACGCAGAAGAAATTTTTCAGATAAAATTTTCCGAGAACTTTTCAATCTTATAACACAAAGTTTTGACAGCTCATTTACTTTTGTTTTATTTTAGAGCAAATTATTTTTAAAATAAAGGGTTTTTTTTTCATTTTATAAAAAATAGTTTTTAGATACCGTAAATTCTGACATCTTTGTTACATTTTCTTTTTTCTTTTCAATTACTTTGTAAACTAGCAATGTATAAAAATAATTCAAAATCATCATTAACCATTTGTCCTGATCGCTAGTTTCATATTATATGGTAAAAATTGATAACTTTAATAGATATTTATATGTTAAAAAGCAGTACTGAGAAAGTTATTTTGGAAAAGGGGAAACTCGACTAATTGTGTTGAAATCGATGGAAATCGCCGGCAATATACAAGAAAAGGAAGTTTTTTTTAAACTAAGAAACATTTCATGTATTAGTAATATTGTCTCTTTATTGTAAAAGAAGGTATGTAAAAATATTCAAAAAATAAAAATTGGAACACTTAAAATTAGAAAAGCTCAACGTCTAAAAAAAATGTTTTTTTTTTTTTTTTTGTCAGGAAAAGTAGAATTTTCACAGTTTTGAATGTAATGAGAGTTAATTATGCACTCGATATTTTGTACATTCAGAAAAGCTCCATCAAGTTAGTTTGGGAAGTAAAAGGTGTTTCTTTAGTTTTCTATACGAATACATACCTCAGGTTCCTAATTTCCAAATATTCGAGTGAATTTATCAACGAAATGTTTTCCCAAGATCTTAACCTCCCTCTTTTTCTCTCCCAGAACTACCCACTATAACATTTCAAGCTTTAGTTTTGAAGAAGTGTTACCACCAATCTCTTGAATCAAGCTGATCTTCAATATTTAATTACATTTGTCAGATATCTCAAGCTGAGAAAAAATGCGCAATTATATTCATGTCTGATATTATGGCCATTTCTCACATTGTTAATCCATTTATAGACTACCTACTCTCAATGTGATTTGCTCTAGAAATACTAGGCAGGGATTGGTCTTTTCCCAACATTAGCAAAATTGCAGAATCTGCCTTCTCAAAGAATCCAAGAAGTATTTCAGGACGTGTCGAAATCTGCACAAATGTGGACTTTTTCGAGGATCTCATCCTTCTTGTCGCTGCTTTATAAAGTCTGACGTCTTGGTTTTTTCGAATACAGATCATTTTTATTTTCAATGATTTTTCGAAGGATATTATAACTTTCCAATACTTTTCCACTTGTTATTTTTCCTATTAATCACAATAGAAACAACAGAATTGAATGCAATTTTACCATAACTTTGATACCTGTGGCTTCTAATGCGATTATTCTAATTTGTCTATGAAATACTTATTAAGCAAGCACAGAAAATAATAGATATCAAGAAGTATATAAGAAGTGGATAGTTCTAAATTACAAAGTTATCCCATTTTTACTCAGATTTCTGATACAACTTAACCAAATTGCATTATTTAACAGAAACGTGACATAAAATTTAATCTAAAAGTGATTCTGAAAGGAGTTACATCAAATCATATAGTTTTTTTTACTTATATTTGATTAAAGATGCTGTTCGAATCATTACGCTGGATACCAAAATCATTTGTTCAACATGTTATAAAAAAAATGTTGGTTAAAATTTTTAAACAACTGAGAAGGGCTCAGTGTTTGAAAGAAAGCTATCATTAAACGTCTTCTTTGTGCGATGAAATCTTTAACACATTTGTTTCTTGGTGCAAGAACTTAGCAGAGAATCAAACAGCATAAAAAAACAAACAAATAAAATTGCATCAGTTTATGGTAGTTGAATAATAATAATAATAATAAGGGTTGTTCAGATGTTTTTATTGTTAACAATAGAAATTTGACATTTTAGTTTAATTTAGAAAAAGAAACGAAACACACTCTTTCTTTTCCTTTAAAATGTCGTTGATAAAAGAGGAAATTATTTGGTAATTTGCAATTTTAAATGAGTATAAATAAAAACATGAATTTGTATTTCATTAAAAACTTTTGTTCTAATTATAATGTAGAAGTATGAGATGTAAATTTAGCTTTTTTTGTTCTCATATTATAAATGGATAAGAACAACATTTTTCTCCTTAATTTTAAAATGGTAAATATGCAGTTATAAGCAATTATCTCCAATTAAAGGTGGGGGAGGGGAATCTTGCAGGAAAAAAAATTTTTTTTGAATGAAACCAAAATTTTTATAAAAGAGCAATTTGTTTAGGAACAATTAACTTCGTTTTTCCTCCAAGTAAGACGAAGAACTGTCTAATAACAACTCGTAGCGTGTATTCTATTTCTTCCAAATGAAGAAATATGGAATGGCAGAATTTTTTTTGTGGTCAACCGGGTATGTCCAACATTTTGCGTGCTGATACATACCGGGGTCAGCCATTTCAGTGCATTGGCTGTTATAGCTTGTTAAATGCTTCAAAGGATTTTGAGGGCTCTGGACTCTAATTAGAAAATTATGATCGCTGCGGGAAATGGACAAATGCATTATTAGAAAGAAAGAAAAAGGAAAAGATGTTTAGTGCCTTATAATGATTTATGGATAATAAAAAAATCCGAAAAGATTAATAATGTTTATTGCAATTATTGTGTATTCCATAAGTGACTGTAAAGTGCTTTTTAAGAATTAATGGAGGCAATTTTATGACTTTCACCCTCAAAATAAGTAATCCACAATCAGGTCAGTTATAGCAGTAGCTTTCTAGCAAAAGAATAATGGTTATTTGTACTTAATGGAGTGAGTTCGTGTGCTTGGTCATCATTCGTCTAACGACGACATTTTGAGCTCATTTAATTGTGCGCTTATGTCTATGAAATAATCTTGATTTAAATGTTGCAAAATTTGAATTCCTCTTTGTATGCTAAGGAAATTAGTTTAAAATATAGATATTGGCTGAAAATTCCACATTTGCCAATTAAAAAATGTATGTAAAATATATCTTGGTCCTGCCATGGTTTTCAACGTTATTTTTAAACTAAGCAAGACTTGTTTAGCTCGATGACGTTTTTTGGAAATAACGCCTGCGAAGTTACTCTACTCTGGTGCTCTTCTCAACACGTTCATTTTGACTTAGTTCCGATTCATTCCTATTGATTCCAACATCTTCATATCGTATCGGATATTTAAATGTGAATCGCACAGTCTCGATTCATTCCTATTGATTTCATCATCTTCATATCGTATCGGATATCTAAATGTGAATCACATAGTCTCGATTCATTCCTATTGATTTCAACATCTTCATATCGTATAGGATATTTGAGTGTGAATCGCACAGTCTGGATTCATTCCTATTGATTTCATCATCTTCATATCGTATCGGATATTTGAGCGTGAATCGCACAAAGTTATAAAAAATTAACCTATTATCTACCACGATACCCATTTGGAGATTTTCAAATTTTACATAAACCACTAAATGCCAAAAATATATTTGTTAACAGAAGGGGAAGTTTCTGGAAAATAAATCACAGCTGTGCAGTTATTGCTGGTATTTCTTTTGAGTAATACGCGCTTTTTTACTTGCCTTTCGCTTCCTTTTTTTTTTATCTCCCTGTGTAATAAAGGTTTTTATATTTTGTGCAAATATGTTTGAGAATGAATTAGATGACTATTTTCCTTAATCTTCGGGGTCAGAAAATTCGGAATATGACATTACTTCAGATGAAGAGGGCTCTGATTGCGACTATTCTTTGAAAGATACTCGACTTTGGATACGATTGGATACAAAAAATTTACCTGTGGCACCTCCACAATTTCCATTTTCGCCACCGCCAGGAATACAAAAAAATATTACGGATTTTACGAACAAATTGCTTTTTTGTCCAATTATTTTTTGATGAGGAGCTGGGGCTCTATATTGTTATTGAAATAAACTATTTTGCATACCAGTATATCAAAGAACATTCTGTAAAAGAGAAATTCAGAACAAAGTAGTGGCACTAACCGATTCAGGAGAAATGATTTTTTTTTTAGCTATTATGAATCGACGAGGGATAATAGTAAAACCTGGTCCAAAAATGAATTGATCGAAACTCCAATTTTTCGGAAATTCATGAGTAGAAATCGTTTCCAACTTATCATGAAGATTCTTCACTTTTCCAAAAAGGATACTTTCGATGAAAATTCACATCCGAACCAAAAACTCAGAAAAATATAACCTCGTTTTACTGACGATGAAGAAATTTTCATGTTCTTATATACCCGAAAGGGATTTGAGCATTATTAAAAGCTTGATGCTTTTCAAAGGAAAGCTGTTGTGGATACAATACATACCATTGAAAAACCTAATTTTGGAGTAAAACTGTTTGCACTTGCTGAAGCAGAGCCAGGATATATTCATGATACGACTGTGTACACAGAAGAGTATAATCTTTGATAAAAAAAAGTATGAGAAGTAATGGAATCGCTGAAAAAATGTACTTCGTTATTTCTTTCTTTTCTTTTTCTTCTTTCTTTTTTTGTAAAAGTAAATAGTTTTTATATTGAAAAGAGTGCCTCTTCTTTTTCTTCAATACACACCAAAACTACTCTCACCTCTGTGGAAACCGGTGGCCCTGGAGGGGGGGAGGGAGAATCTCATAAGTTTTCCTCGGTTTAAGGCAAGGGGTTAAAATATAAATTTTGGTGAGCCACTAATAGTTTTAGTTTCTTAAGGTCACATATATCGACTTATAGTGCCTTGCTTGCACATTAAAGCTTCGCTGTCGCCCTTCTGAAAACACTGAAACAAGAGGCCGGATCGGTATATAATGAATTGTTGAGCGCCCATTACGTACCCAATGATGTAAGTAACATCTTGTATATATGTTATTTTTATCCTTCTCTTTATTTTTATACAGTGCTTTAGACAAAATAAAATATCATTTCTCTTTTTCAGTAACTCTTTCAAAAACAAATATGCATTAAAAAATCTGAAGTTTTTAATTTCTAAAAAAGTTATTTATAGAAAAACAGTTTATAAATAATTTAAATTAATTTAATTTCAAAATATACATTAATAAAGATGGGATTGTTTCATAATGCAGGAACTTAAAACATCTTTTTTTTCCATTCCAAACGAAATTGCTTTGAACTTGAACTGAAATGAATATTTCATCATCATAGTGAAATAAAAAAAAATGCAGTCGATTTGTTTTAAGTTTGTGCATGAAAAGATTATATTTGCAATAAAAAACCCGAAAAAAATTAGCTCAGGATTTGAATTTATATTCAATTAAAAATGTAAAATTTATTTTGAAACTAAAGTTTTTTTTTTCTTCTTTCAATCATGCAATTCAAATTTCCACAAGGTGCATAGTTTCCGTTTTAAATTGGTCAGTCTGGAAAAAGATTTAGGGTTAAAAAACAAGAAGAATTAGGATTTGTTCCACGAAATGTCACTTTTGAAGAAAAAAGAATACAATGTATCAAGATTTGATTTCAGAAATTGTTGTCACATGTTTATAGTTTGAGGATATTGTGCAGCTCATTTTTAAAAGCGATGATACGTTATCTTCGAGCAAATTGAGTAGTCAAGTAAAGTCTTACTCAGAGTTGTTCTGGAATGGAAAATACTAAAGAAACCATAATTTGCTGTTTTTGGAAGTAATTCATTCAAATTAAACTGAACGATTCGACCCACATTTGTTGCAAAACGCTCAGAATTTGTCAAGCGGAGAGGCAAATGTGATATCGACTCCTGCTTATTGTTTTAACAAGAGTTTCAGAATTACTCAGAATATTACCTTGAACTTTGAAAGGAAAATTAGGAGATACATAAGGAAGGTTTATTGGAGAAAATTGCTCAGCACATGCGGACTTTGCTTATTCAAAATGTTTTTTCAGGGAACTTATAATCTGTTCCCAACAGAGACTAAGTAATAACTTTTGCATCCTGTTCATTTCGTATATTAGAAAGGTGTTTTCTTGTGGGAAAATAGTCGAGACAGACTGATTAGGATAAAATCTTTGAAGATAAGAAGAAATTCTCCAGTATTTATGGATAACTATTATTCTTTTTAAAAATTATATAATAATGGATTGAAGATTGAATCAGTTATTATTATATAATATTTTTTCATTGTGCCATATTGAGATTAATAAAATTCTTATGGGAAATATTATTGTTAAAGTAAAACAATAGAAACGGTATCATTTACATATAGCATTTTTGATTTGAATGCCTTTGCAACTTGTTTGTGCTTACGCGATTTGCAAAAGTATTCAACTTAATCGACATTTTACGCTAAAATTTTCAGTCAAGTTTCAAATTTTGTTAGATGATATAGTTAACCAAAAGTAGCAGGATCATTCCTGTAAATCAATTTTCAATTGCATGTCTCTTGAAATTTCTCATGTTTAAGTTTCAAATTTGGCAATTAAATAGTGGAAGAAATTCTATCGTCGGAGTTCGAATAAAAAATATTAGTCGAAAGGCTTAGATAATCCTTTTAGATCCTTAGATAATCCATTAGATAATCCTTTTACCTCTTATAACCTATAGTAAAGAAGTATTTTAACTAGATATCATGCAACCGAGTGATTTTCAGTAACAAAAATCTTCAACAAATACCCGAATCCGCCTTTTCTTCTCTCGTTTTTTTTTTTTTTTTTTTTTTTTTTTTTTTTTTTTTTTTTTTTTTTTTTTTTTTTTATACTTTTTTTTGTTGGTGGGTTTCTTCTACAGCTATCTATTTAACAATGCCATTTTCAATGTCGAACTATTTTTTTTCTCTGTTTCCAGTAATACTTTTTTACAAAGGTCGTTTCTAATTATTACTGCAATAACTTTCATATAAATAAATGCATTTAATATTTTCGCAAAGAGAAATTTTAAAATAAAACTGCAAGCATAATCATGATGTAATTACACGCAAGGCAAGAACTATCAAAATATTTTCTAATTGTAAATAATAATAATAATTCAAACCCCCCAAGAAATGAAGTTTAGTTATGCTAACATCCCATTTTAAAGCAACTCTAGATTTATTTTAAGACGCACCTCACCATTTTTAACTGCAACCAGATGATGAGAAGAGCACTTACGCTGTCAACATCACTCCAAACTTCCATACCACACCAGTGGAAGGACATTTGGTCCCAACGAATTTAAAGTGCATCAGAACCACTTACACGATGGTTCTTCGGGGGAATCGAGTCTAGAACCTGGAATCACTCAGGCCCAACCATATTATCAAGTCACCGAATTTGAACATCAGTTTTCTTTTCTGCCCTCTTTTTCTGAATTCACTGGTTTTTACGCTTGGCATTTCAGCAGTAGTCTGCAAATATCGACAAGCTCGTAAGTCGCACCCTTTTCAGAGATGGGCAGATGGAAGCGTTAGCCATTCTCAACAGTGGCCAGGGAAAAACTACTGAGAGAGTACATATTTAAAGATAACCCCACCGAGAGTCGTGCAGGATCTGCAATATATCCGGGGTACTCATCCTTATCACGATCGAACAGCTACCAAAGAAAGTGCTGTTTTTAGGTGGATCTTACAAGCAAATTAATAATTCACTTTCGAGAAGGAGGCGTCACTTTTTCATATCTTTGCTTATAATAAAGATGAATTATATTAGTGTTGTGTGTATGCGTTGGTACTCTATAGGCTAAATCATTTGATCTAGAGCTACCAAATGTAGACCATATATACTTTGGAAAGTGGAATTGGGCACCTCAGTGCTATTTTTTAAAAAAATTAATTAGAATTTTCATTTATTAAAAATGAAGTAAAATTTTGGTGTTTTTCCACGGTAGCACCTTAAAATATTACAGGATAAAATTAATTTTAACATCATTTTAAAATTAAAAAAAATATTTTATATTTCCATTTATATCAATTTAAAAAATATATAAGTTTTCCTTTTAACAAATTAAAAAAATATTTTGAGCATATTTTTCAGCTGTTCATTTTCTCATAAAATGACATTACGTACACATAGAGAAAAGTAGATTCACCAACGTGTTGAAATCACGTTGGCAAAAGTTCAAATTAAAAGATCAAATTAATTCTTACTGCAATTAAAGAAAAAAGTAACTTTTCAGCAAGTGTTTCTAAGAAATGAAATGAAATAAAATATTATATTTTCTAGAAAGGTAAGTGCAAGAAAAAAATATCTGTATCATTAATTCAGTAATTCCGTAGCATTTAAGGCAAACATGGTTTGTATACATATTTGGGATTCCCACTGCAATCAGATCCAAGAACCAACTAAACAACTAATGTTAAGTATATATACTGAAGAACCAAAAAAATTGGTACGCCTAACTAATATCATAGATCCCCCATCACCACATAGAAGTGTCGCAAAACGACGTGGCATGGCTTCGACTGACATCTGAGGATATACTAGAGACAATCAACAAATCCATAGGAGAGCGATGTGGTAGACATCTGTTCTGAAAAGCACTTTGTAAGGAATCCTAGATATGTATAATAAGGTTCAAACTTGGGATTTAAGTCACCAGAGGACATATTTAAAATCAGATGAGTATTCCTGAAGAAACTCGGTACTGTAATATCTTGATACTGAATGATCAAATAAGAGAGTAGCGTAAGAAAACCATTATTTTATTTACAGCCTTTTATATGTACACAAAAACAACTTGTTCTCATTTAGGTTAATATTATTTATAAAATTCACACAACAGTTGAAAGTTAATAATGAAATAATTCCTCGATCAATTCGGAGAATTAACACAAAAAAAAACCGCTAACAGGCTGTTAGTTCAAACGACTCTCAAGGGAGTCGCTCCAGAAATACCTTCTTTGAACACCGACGTCTCACCGAACTTCTCCTTCCACGCCCCTCACTGCTCTCATCTCTTCTCTCTCTCTTCTTTCTCCAAACAAAAGACCCCCCCCCCCCTTTTATTTCCCTCAGATTTCCGCCTCTGACTTTCTTTGGTGAATTTGAGCTCCTTATCACCCAATAGCTGCTCAGCAATGCTTCCTCAATGGTCTTCAGTCCATCGCGAGAATCTCTGTTCATGAACCATCCTTGTAGCTGACGCTTCCCGAACACATGCTAATAATAATCAATTCGCAGCTAACACAGGCTGAAGTCCACATGACTTCGACATTTAATGACCACGGTTGCTGGTGATTGATCGTTTCACAAAGATTTGAGGAGTTCCTTCATAATGTTGGAATAATGTTCATAATCATGGATGTTTTGACGTTCTTCTCCCTTGAAGTTATGAGAGATCTCTTTGAAACGACGAAACACATCTGTAGTCTTTTATCTGGATACAATAAGTGACCAGACACAATGCCTCTACTGGTGAAGAGGATCCCCCCCCCCAAAAAAAAAGGCATGAATGGGTGTAGGTGAATGGACAAAATTCTTACGCAGGATGCTTCCGTCACTTATCAAAGTTATATCTTGACATTCAAGTGTTCCATATCACATGAACTACATAAGACTGATACTATTACAGAGGCATCGCCAGACTGAACAGTGTCCGGTTGAAATATAGAGTCCATGGATTCATGAGGTTATCTCCATATCATGCACGTCCATCCACCTGATACAATTGTAAATGAGATTCTTCGGACAAGACAATACGTTTCGAATCATCAACAATCCAACAATGGTGCTAATGGTCCCAGACAAAGTATATAACTTTGTGCCGTGCAGTCAAATTGATAGATGAATAGACTTGCGATTCCAGAAGCTCATGTCATTGACAGCCATTTGAACAATTTGCACTTTGACACTTGTTAATTCCTTAGCACTGAAATCTGCGGCAATTTGAGGAAATTTTGCATGTCTATCTCTTTTAAGGATTTTCAGGCGTCTTCGATGGTACCATTCTTTCAAAGTCTTTTTCAGGCTACAATGATGTTGAAGTTCGAACCGGATATCCAATATTCAAGGAAACTCGTGTAACTGTCATATTCTGTAAGCTACATTTCACCTCTATCTGGAAAATGCTTTGTCCCGTCCCTAATGTGTCAACTTTAAAGCCAAATGCCTTAAATCTTGAAAGACTGCCGTTGTAACAGCAAGAACTGTTCTAAAACTTTGCCAGACATCTACTCTCTTTCATAACATCATATTACGCTTATTGGTTCCATAGATCCTATAAGAACAAGTGGCTATTAAAGGTTGAATCTTAAAGATACTTTGCTGAAGAAGCTATTAAGAAACCAAGTTACATAAAATATTTAATAGAAAATTTCAGCGAGCCTTAATCCTGGCCAACTAGGTGGACGTAAAAAGAAGGTTAATATTTAATAAAAGTTGTTAAAATTATTCACACACTTCGAGATATTGCATCCTAAATGCATTCTTTACTGATAAACTGGCGAAAATAATATAAGTACGTCTTCCACGCGTCTATGATAGGGTTGAGCAGCTTATAGTATGTGGTTGATTCTTCCTTCCTATTTCGATACATTAAGTTTAATCAAGTTACTTCTACTTCCATGAAGAAACAGGGACTGGAGGGGTTGCACTGGGGCTGATGATGGTCTTTAGAATTCAATCTTACTTTTTTTTCTTTCTCCTGTGCTATTGCAACGATCATCCACATTATTCCTAAATTTCGCATTATTCCTGCGCCTTTCGGAAAATGGGGTAACTCCCTAGTGATTCATATGTAACGTTATATCTTACAAAACTAACTGATGCGATTAGAGTGTTATAGGGGTAAAAAAAAAATAAAGGTTGCTTGTCATACCAATTTATTAAAGAAAGTGTTTCAAATCTGCCTAACCATCGTCAATGTACAAAATTCCTGCCATTCGAATATTTTCGCATGAAAAATTTTGAACGAGAACAGTTCCAGTTTAATAAACCGTCCCTGTTGTGTTAATAAATATAATTATAACTTCATTGAGTTTTTCATGTTACATTTAGATTTATTAACAGCTTAACTCGCTTTTCCATTTAAAGTTTTCAGTATTTAAAGAAAGTATGGATTTCTTAGTAAAATGAAATTTTAAAATGCCGCCCCTGAAACCAATAACGATTCGTTATATTTTTTACATCAAAATACTTTCTTTTAAAAGCTTGTTTAATGAAACAATATTTTTGTTGATTAATCAAAAAATTTCATTTTCTCACCCGATTCCCATAGACTCCAAATAATAAAAGAACTGCTTATTTTAGTGAGAAGTACTTTCATGATACCAAGTTCTAAAATTTATAAATATACAAAATAAAATTATTTTATCAATACATTATAATCAAAATTACTTTATTTGCATCAATAATTGATTTTCAGAAGTAAAATAAACAGGCCGATTAGGATAATTGAGAGAAAAAAAATTGCAGAATTTGTCATGCCAGAAACTGATGACATAACAAATTCTGAGATTATGGACATCCTTGTAAAAACCCCTTAGAAAATAAAAGAAGGAAAATAGTAGAAAATAACACATATGCATAACACAATAGAGAGTATCCTCGTATACTTTCATCAGTGTTTTGAATTTTTTTTTCCTCAACCGACCAAAATCTAGCATAGAACTACAACAGCAGTCACAAAATCACATATCAAATTTGATATATTTAAGTCTTCGCGTTTTTGAGCTATCGCATTTACATGCTTGAAAAAGTACAGACCGAGAACCTTTATAGGATTTGGCTCATAATTTGATAGATATGTACATTATAGATGTTAAATATGTGTACCGAGTGTTAACCATTTAGTTATCAACCGTTTTGTAGTTATCATGTTAACTTTCATTTGGAAGCCGGGCAGACAGATTTCTCAGATTACATTTTGATCAAAATTTGACTGAAATCTACAAGTTTAGTATAAAGATAGCATACCAAATTTCATCCATCTTTCTCAAAGCGTTCTTATCGTTTTCGCAGATAGATAGTCAGACATTTTTTAAACGTGTTCTTTGAATTCAGGGAATTCTAAAATATGGAGATTCGTCAAAATTTCGATTTCGAATTATTTGACGATTACAATACTTTTTTTACACTTCGTATACGAGGAAGTAAAAAGGGGCATGAGGAAAATACGAACATTATTTAAATGGTACGTTAAAGTAGTATTGGGATACAAAGGATTGAGCAAAAGCGACATATATGTAGAAAGAAACTGTAACGAAGTTTTGAGAAGATGATGTTCCTGCGATGTTCCCTTAAATTTCAATTTATTGTCACTTACAATACAACCTAGGACAAGTGTGCCATCATGATATTGATAATTCGAATTAAAAAAAATTATATCAAAAAATGAGTTTTCTCGAAACATTTATTTTTTTTGATAAATCAAATTTGGCATAGTACTGTAACGTTTCCCCCTTTTCCGCACATAATAATTTGCATTTCAGCTGGATGTAAAGTCACTCGTTTTTCCACACATAGTTGCCTACGAATCGCCAAATGGGGATCCTCTTCACCAGTAGAGGCATTGTGTCTGGTCATTTGTTATATCCAGATAAAGGACCACAGATTGCTTTCGTCGTTTCATGAGATCCCTCATATCTTCAAGGAAGAAGAGCGTAAAAACTTCCAGATGTTAAACTTCCTTCCCCTTATGAAAGGACTCCCCAAATCTTCGAAAAACGATGAATCACCCGCAACCGTTATCATTAAATGTCGAAGTCATGTGGACTTTAGCCTGTGTTAACTGTGAATTGATTATAATTAACATGTGTTCGGGAAGGGTCAGCTACAAAGAGGGATCATTAACAGAGATTCCCGCGATCGACTGGAGACCAATGAGGAAGCATTGCTGAGCAGCTATTGGTTGATAAAGTGCTCAAGTTCACCAAATAAAGCCAGAGCAGGAGATCTGTGTAATAAAATGTGGGTTTTTTGTTTAGAGAAAGAGGAGAGAGAGAAGAGACGAGAGCAGTGAGAGGCATGGAAGGAGAAGTTCGGTGAGACGTCGGTGCTCAAAGAAGGCGTTTCTGGAGCACCCCCCCCCTTGAGTAGCCGTTTGAGCAAACAGCTTGTTAGCTTTTTTCGGTGTTAATTCTCCGAGTTGATCGAGGAACTCTTTTATGCTTAACTTTCAACTGTTGTGTGAATTTTGTAAATAATATTAACCTAGATGAGAGCCAGTGGTATTTGTGTACATATAAAAGGCTGCAAGCAAAAGAATTGTTTTCTTACGCTACTCTCTTATTTGATCAGTCAGTATCAAGATATTACAGTACTCATAGAATTTTGTAAATCATTTAAATTGTTTATATTAATTCTGACTTATCTTCCTTGTATTTTTAACAAAATGTTTTGGTAGTATTTGTTTAAATTATTTTTAAAATATCTCTATATACTATCCTGATAATAATAGTGAATATATATGTGTTAATGTTCTACAGGGTTGAACGCTGCACTTAAGAATATTAAATTTGGTATAGAAATACTTTGAAGAATGAGAATATGCAACTTTTATCATTTTTTTAAAAATTGATTTAAATAAAGCAATATTTTGGCTCTTCTTATCCCAACTTTCTAAATTTTTGCGTCGTTTTAAAATTAAAAAAAAATTCTAAAATTGTTACTGTGCCATTTTCTTTTAATTTTGTGATTTAAAAAATATTTTTAATTATTGATTATTTCAATGAAATTTAGCGGTTTTCCCTGTTTATGTAAATATTTAATCGATTATTTTCCGTCCATAAATGAAAGGTAAGAAAATGAATTTTCCGTTTCTTTTTCTTATTATCTGAAAATATTGTAATCGATTTTTACCCCTTATTTCCTTTCAGCAGATTTTTTGTGGAATCAATCAAATAATTAATTCAAAAATATTGAATAATATATTCAATATGCGTAACAGTTATTTTTACAACTCTTCAATTTTTTGTCATCATACTAAATCTTACATACATAACCTTACTACACAATGATGTTAGATGTGTCCATATAATAAAAGTAAAATTCGCTATATGATTTCTTAATCAGCTGTGAATATTACATGAAAAATAAGGAATAAGCAAATAAATTCATGTTTTTCATGCTAATATGACGTCACATGATTTCATATGATAGAGATGTTCATGTACATAATAAAAATAATAGATCAATCTAATGAATTAACATAATTTAAGCGTTTATTATAATTTAATGCTAAAATAATCACAGATAGTATTTTGGGAGAAACAGCTAATCGCTAATATAAAATATAAATAAACTCGTGCTTGGATTGGCATTTGAGGAATAATAAATTTTCTGTTCTGAACATGTAAAAAAGTACAAATATGGGTTTTTATAAAGCCATTTTTCATATAAAATCCTAAGAATGATAGATAGATATTCATAAAATAAAACTGTCTAAATCAACTAATTTTCTAAGAAAAATTTATGTTAAATTTCTCAAAATAAAGTAACAGAATGGAAATGATGATATAAAAATTCCAGTTCATTGCTTATTCTAATTATAGATTACAAATTTCACTTCACCTACTTTATTCTAAATACGAAAAAGAGTGTTCTATTTTTTCCCTAAGGCCGACTTTTGAACAATTTTAGAATCAGAGTAGTGATTCTGGTAAATTTGTCATCAGAAATTTCAAATAAGATAATTAACAGATATCATTAATTTTATGCCTTTGGTCAAATGTTTAAATTTTCCAATGTTTCGCGCTACTAAACATTTAGATGAAAGAGCTAAAGGCAATTAATTTTTATTATTATTGATGACGATTTTTTATTCCTTTTCTTACATTTTAAATATAATTATTTCGAGCTTACATTTGAAATAATAATAATAAAAACTTTAAATATATTGAAAAAATTAATATTCATGATTTAATAACAATAAAAATTTTTTTATATATTTTGTTTAAAAAATATTAAATATATAAAATAATACATTCTTCATTTCCAGGCTAAATTGCTTCATTATTTTTGTGCCGTTTTCACATGATATATTTGAAATGATTGATATAAAATTATTTTTATCTTTTGGTAAAGACAAATATTTTTCTAAATATTTGTTTGCTGTTATTATTTTCTTGTATTTATAACTTTATTTAAGACCAGGATAACGAGATTCGTCTTAAAAAACGGTTTGGTTAAAACAATTTAAAACTAAAATTATCAACATATTGACTTGATAGAGAAATAGTTTTAAATATATTCAAGCTAATAAATATGAGTCTATTATAAATATGCAGTCCCAAAACTTTCTTATTCCTCAGTTTCTATAAAGTGTTCTTTAATCTAAAATTCCAAATTTATGTAGAGATAAAATGTAAAATACAAAACTGTAAAAGTAAATTAATTTGTCATGAAAAGGGAACTAAAATTTAAAATATTTTGGTTGATTTTAAATTGGTTAGCTTTAATATTTTTTGAATTTTAAGCTTTTATTGAAGTTTCAAATTTATAGATAATCGATATTCTAATAGGAAAAAAAAATAGGTTGGACTTGGAATATTTCGTTATTGTATGCTATTCATAAATAGTCATTCGCAAAAAATAGGAAACTGAAACATATTTTTATGATTAAAATTATTTAGAAGGACCAAAAACTCAAAAAAGTATTAAAATCCATTAAAATTTCGACAGAAATCCGTTTCGTTAAAATATAGGAATAGAAAAGAAGAACATTTTCAGGATTCTTTGAAAATAGTTTTTTCGAAAATTTTTAGGAAAACATGTTACTTTTTTGTCAGTCAATAAATTGATACTTTTTATTTCATGAGTACAAAATGTTTGCTACAAACTAGATTTATTCAATGTTATTCATTTCTAATAATACAAAGGGAAGTTGTACAAAGAAAAAAATTTTGTAACCATCAAACAATAAGATTGAAATTTTGTGAATTTTTTTTTAATGTTTAAGACTTTTTTTAAGTCAGGAAAACAAGTTTTTGCATCATGCCTATCAGTTAGTCTCTTCATAAGATAATAAAAAAAACCGAGTGACCAAGAAGGATTCATTTGATCTGTCCTTTTTTTTTTTATAAAATTGTAGAATTTGTGATGAATTTTGCAAAAAATTCACTAAAGGAAAGCTTGTTTCAGTGATGAGTTTCTGACAAAGTCGCCTAGAGCTTTTAGGCCAAGAGGCGGCCTTAAGTAAGTTAATTTAAAAAAAATTATTATTCTAGAATACAAATAAATAAATTTATGAAAAAGTGCTAATTCTCATAACTTAAAAATATTAGGAAACTATTAACACTTTGACATGCATAAATGAAAAATAAAAGATTCTTAAATTTGTATCAGAGATGTTATGACAGTGTTTATAAGCAGAGAGCATCTGTTTAAATCACATTGTGCATCCGCTAGTCTCGTCAGACGACCCCTGGTTCGCCGGAGACATTCAATATATTTAATTTCAAATAAATCAAATGACATTATTTCGCCAAATTGTCTGACATTAAAGCCGTGCTATTTTAGTCAGTCCTTTTTATTGTGTGCATGAACCTTTCTAACGGAGACCGCCTTATAAACATTATAGCGTTTTTACAAACGTAAATATCCAATTCAATCGTCTAAATTTCGAGATACTAAAAGCTCTTTTTTTTAAAATTTGTTTGTAAATGGAATTTTTCGCTAGCAAGGTACGGAATTTAAGATGCTAAGGAAGGGAATGCTGGCTCAGATGCCACCCTCATAATCTATTCTTGGTTCAAAATTACTAAATTGACTCCGAAGGAACTTCTCGTATTCCTTCGATACCGGAAATTATTATACTAAACTAAATTAAAATGTAATTACATGCAGGACGATTTTGTCGCTAGGCTATCCTAAGTAATTGCCTTAAAAAATATAATAAGAATACGATGTTTATCCATTAAGTGAAACTCTCTTTTATTTGTAGGATCGCAGTTTATATTTAAATAAGAAAAAAAAAATATATTATGAATACTTACTTAATTATTTATGCAAATTTGAAATTTTACTGAAAGCTCCATTATGCACATTTCGTATGTTTCATTAGTTGGAAAACAGTTTTTTGTTTTGTTTTATGAATTTTACAGTCGTTTTCTATGTTAATATAGGAGGCAAATTATACTTAAAACTAATCAGTATTATAAATTAAGAAAACTCAGAATATGAGAATAAAATATTTCGTTCAAAACTGGAATCCTAAACGTTTTAATTTAGTTGGTTTTTTAATACAGTAAGCGAGCAGAAAATTTGCGATGATAATAATACGCAACTGCTTGAAAATTGCACAACAAAAGAAATTTCACTCAAGTTGCTCTCAAAAGAATTTTATTTCTTTAAAAGAAACTTCAGTTTTAGGTGTTGATTATAGTTATACTATTTACTGTGAAAATTTTTGAGTGGAGATAATACTTTTCTTCCTTTGGCGTAAAAATAAATGAAAATTTATTTTGCAAATACAAACATTTCCAAATCTGAATCTTTCACGATTTCAATTAAACTTATAAAGAATTATTATTTTTCTTTGAACTGTCTCTTTTAAGTTTGTCAACAAGATGTATTGCTCTTAACAAAGTGTAAAACTAAATTTTAGCCATCCCTTTTATTTTTAGCATTTAATGCTGATTGATAATGATTTGATAGAAGAAGCAAAACAGTGTAAATTATATAACACAAAAATTAATTCTAAATAATTCATTCATAGATAGACAATTCTAATGAAATACACTTATTTTAATAAAAATGAAAACTATTTCAAAATGTGCCTTTTTATACCATTTTATTTTTAAACGAGAATCAAAGAAGGAGAAGAAAAGAATGCGAAGAAATTGAATGAAAACAGGAATGGATTTTTGCTTTTTGTTCCCATTAATAAGTTACGTTATTATTAAATAATCCCAAGAACTTCCTCGTTGTTGAAATGCAGTTTTAGATGATTATTAAAACTGCGGAATAAATAGCTCATAATCACCTGTTATGAGGTGAAAATGCTTTTGAGAATTAATGCAAATGTCCACGGAAAAAGCCCTTTTCCTTTCTTGGAATACTATGAATTTCTGTAGTTGTAGCATTAATGGAGTTGTAGTTTTCTCTGTTATGTTGATTTCTCCTTCAATTAAAGATTATTGATTTTATAAGAAATTTAAAGATATTTTACTTTGAGAGAGATTTTTAATGTATAAAATTTCAATTGTGAGCATAAATCCAGAGATTTTAACTTTGTAAAATTAGATGAATTTTAGCCACTTCTTGAAAAGGCCTAGCTCTAAAATTAAATTAATGAACGAGTTCACCACTAGAAAAATTTCCGCCAAATATTCACAATCAATACAATCTTTTATTATCGAATTAGAAAAAGAATTCTGAGAAAATTTTCGAAAAAATAAATTTTATTTAATTAAGTTTGTGGATTAAAAAGAAATTAAATTAAGTTTTCGGATTAAATGCTGGAAAATAAAAGTTCAGTAAGCTAGCTCTTATATGCTTTATAAAAATGCTTTTAAAAGTTAGTAGTAAATTTTATTTCTATTGGACTTTTGGGTTAAAAGGCTTACTTTAATTTTCGGCAAACTCCCTTATTGCTGCAGTCGGGAATTTTATAAATAAAAATAGGACGAATTAAACGAGTGTCTCTTATTCTAACACAATTTATAAAATCACGATGTGACTTTGTGAATTTAACTTTATGTGACTTTGTGAATTTAACTTCACACACACCTAAAAAGCAAAAAAATTTTCATGTTTCGAGGAGCTAATTTCTCATTTGCTCAAATGCATTTCACTGAAAATACGTTTCATATTTCTCCGTCAAAATTTCCAAATGGGTCTGTCATCAAAACCGTTTTTTAATATACATCTCTTAACGAAAAAACAAACAAACAAACCTAAGCATAATTTGATACTGACTTTCAAAAGTCCAATTACAGAACGAATTTTGGAAAACATCTCTCCTGGACTTGACATCACTTAAAGTCCAAATAAACGTTCCATCATCTTCGAAACCGTGCTCAACCAATTGCAACGAAAATTCGATTTAAGAACGCAATGCCACTGTACCAGCATAAATAAGAAGAAGGGGGAGGGGAACCAAGAAAAGCAATGGCTATGTAAGGAAAAAGAAATGAAAAAGTCTGGAAGACCATCATTTCTCTACTTAACCACCCTACCGTCACGCGAGGGGTGGAAGAGAAGAGGAAAAAGCAAGAGCAAACACAACAAAACGACCGCCGTGTTCCAAAAGAGCGGCATTTATAAGTCAAACGAGAAAGAGGTAAGTAGTGTTGGAAATTCTGTTCCTCTCTTAGACGAGGGCAGTGGTGTGCGATGGCAGTATGATGCGGATGTTTTAAACTGTGTTACCATGGAAACACTCCTCAAGTGACAGCAGCTCTATTTCTTTGGATTATAAAAGTTGGAACGTTTTGGATTCTGTAGTGACCAATGAGGAATTCAAGGTCCAGCGGACCACCCTCAACGCTATCCGGTTCATCGTCCGGCAGAGGATTGGTAGCCGGATCTCATATTAGCAGACTACCACCTCCATCAGTTTTTGTGCCTGGAGACCAAGATAAAAGAAATTCAAAGAGTCGGACAAAAGTAATAGTTATTCTTGGAATAGCCTTACCGGTATTGGCCTGTATCATTGGTAAGAGTCTTAATATATTTATACACTCACAATCCTGGAGTAAAAATATAAATTTGTACTCTTAAAATTATACACCATTAATAAATATTTTTCTTTTTTAACTATTAAAAAATAATTTCACTGAAATTAATTTGGAAGTAACTCAAGTTTAAATCAGTTTACTTGAAGATTTGATAATAAAATCCATATTATTCATTTCAACATTTAAAGCATTTGAATATACAAATGATGTATTTTTTAGTTGAAGAAACATAGAAACAGAATTATAATAATAATATAATAAGAATAATAAGTAAATTATTAGCATGTTTAACGATTTAAAATAACGTGTTTTCTGGCTTTTATTCAAATCTAATATGGGATAATAATTAATAAATATGTTGTAAAGATATTTTAAATGTATTAACATTGTTAACATTAAAAAGTCTTAACAATCTTTTCGCCATTCAGATGATACTTAAAGCGATAAAATATGTTAAGCAAAAATTGTTAACTGTAAAGATATGAAAATATTCCTTAAATGCCAACTTTACAATTAGGCTCTTTCCTATTCAAAATATATTTTAAAGTAACTTTTTTTTTTAGCTTTTAAAGCTTTTGTTGATTTAAATGTTGTTTAAAATTTGAAATAAAAATAATTTAGCCACCAATTAGAAAATTTAAAAAATTTAGAAAAGTTACTTTTGACTGATTAACGTGTATTCTGGATATTACTCAAATTTAATATTGGAATAAAATTACCATCATGCCGAAACTCTTCAACAAGATTTCTACCAAATAAATTAAATTGACCAATATTCTTTTGCGAAACATGAATTTTAAATCAAATAATTTGAAATCGAACACTTGCTGTATTAAAATTAGACAAATGAAAGGAATAATTTTATTTTTTAGAAGAGAATGGAATAAATATGTATTATCAATTAATATCAGGGAATTGAGCTGCAAACGAAAGAAAATAGCAACGGATTCAATGTTCGCATTATGAATATATATACATTTATTTTGATTATAATTTTTTTTAACCTAGAAACTTTTTGTCGTAACGAAGTGTTGTGGCATAAGGTATTTCAATATATCTGTGAGTCTCAAAGGAGAGTTTTGTATTATCATTAGTTTTTTTAGAAATTAAAAGTTTCTGGTGCTTTAAATTTTAACTCTACTTCCCGAAAATAAGTTGAAAACAATTTTATTAGCAAATGAAGGATTTTTTTTAAAATTTTTTAATTATAAAAATAAGAATAGTTAATAATTTTATTACTTAGATATAAATCAAACTAGGGAATTCCATTGAAAAAAATAAAATATACTTAAAAAATTTGATTTGCGTGGTCATTATATCTTTACAACGGTAGAATCATCATTTTAGCATTATGCTTATATGTTTTCAATATTTCAAAATTCACTCATTGTTTTTTAGGGTCTTTTCTTCTGCATTTCCCCCAAGAATAGTAATACTTTGAAATAATACTTTAGATAATTTAAATTATTTAGTATTATGCTTTTTTTTTAAATTTTTAAAAACATATAGAAATGTTTGGTATGATATCTGAGGCGTTCCATTAAAAAATTTTGACAATGTAAATAAGCATGTGATATTAAAAATTTGTAGAGTTGTTTTGTTTAAAGTTTATTTATTGTGGTAATGTGACTCTTAATTTCAATCCATGATCCAGAAGGGCCTAATCACATTTATAGATCCTATATTTTACGCATAAATGATTTAATGCTGTCTGCCAAAGAGATGGAGAGCATTGAATACAAATAATTTTTGAAGAACAACTGGTTTTCTTTCACAGACAGAAAGCGAAACCTTCGAACATCAGCATTAAAAGCTCATGTTTTTACTTTCTCGTATAGAAATCGAAAGAATTTTTATCATAAAAAGTACGTTTTTGAGACTATGATGAATGGTTAATTTAAAGACTTCCTGGAGTTAAAAAAATCCATTTTTAGTTTTATCCCTATTTATTTATGAATACAATAACTCAAAATGGAACGAGCTAGTCAAAAGAATTTTGTTACATGATATTTATCAAAAAATTATAGATATGTATTAAACTTAAACATAATCTGAAGGTGAGTTGACTAGCTAGCTAGTACAACGCAATCCCGACTAATATTTGTTTCCTAACTCTTGATTAGTCTTTTCTATTATGGGTATTTTTTACTTTCCATCAACCCCCACACTTAACCATCTGCTCTTTTGCTCAAAGAAATTCTTATCTGTAATAGTATTAATAATGATGCTATGATCATGGATTAGCTTGAGCCAAACGACTTCAATTAATATGATCATGCTTATAGGATTTATTTTTGATTTTAATAATAGTATTAATTCTACGCATAAATAACTGAAAACACGATTGAAATTATTTCGCGTTAATTTATGATGAAATATTACAAGAATTTTCATCAATTATTCAAAAATGCAAACAACATCAATGCAATGGTGGAAATTGCTTCAAAGCCGAATTTTATAAAATTAAATTCAAATGGAGATAAAAATAACTTCTTATCTGGAGATGAATCACACTTCACATGATGTCTTTTATTAATGTATACATATGACTAGAATGTTCATTCCACAAGTTCTATGTTCGTCGCAGGCGGTTATTACATTCTTTCTTTAACACTGAGTGTTGATACTTTTCAAGCACTCTTACTTAGAAGGGCTAACACACATTTTTCATATAAACCAACTAGAAAACAAAATTTTATATTTTCCTGTTTTAATTCTTTATGCTTCTTGTTTTCCTCGATATCAGCATTTATTCAATGTATCCTAACTGGTCTGCCCGTATCTGCAGGACTACTCATATAAGATAGAACTCTCAGTATTAGACATAATAAATTTAATATGAATCCTGACACCAAAATTATAATATTAAAATTTAGTTTCAGTGTATGCAAATGAAAGCTCCCCAAAAATTTTAGCTCAATCTTCTTTATTTTATTACTAATTGCCTCTGACGATCATTTAGTGGCAGGAGATAACGGCTATATTTCATTAAAGTTAAATCGTTTTAGTATAATTTCATGTCCATGATTCAATCAAATTATCAGACATTAAAATTATGTTATTTTAACTCTTTTATATATATTCTCTTCATTGTGCACGTGAACCATTCTGATGGAGAACAGTTCCATGATTAGTTCCACAGCCCTATTAAAAATGTAAATGTTCGATTCATCTATCTTCTAACTTTCGCAATATTCAAACTTTATACTTTTTTTTGTATTGCAGATTAAACAACCCTTAAACAGAAGCTTTCTGCTTTAACTTTCAACAATGGAAGAAATCACATGTGAAAATATTTGACGAAACAACTAAAACAGTTGAATTTCAGGACAACAGTGAAATCGATTACTGAAAACTAAGCAAAAAAAAAAAAAAATCTTAAAAATTATCAAAAATCAGAAAAACATTTCACAACATTGATATCATTGAAAAGATTTTTGAATCTTAAGACAGTGTAAAATTTATTTTTGTTCTCTAATATTTAAGAAAAGTTATAATGGGAAAAGCCAAAATCCAGCTTAATTTTTAATTAATTAAAATTCTAACTAAAAATTAAAAAAAAACCGCTTCGAATTTTGCATCTCCACTTTTTAAGATATATATATGCCAAATTTGGTATCTGTTGATTACTACGATATATTGTCTATATATATATATGAAAAGTACACTACACACTGTATTTTGTCTCTATATATGAAAAGTCAATGAACAACGTTTTTGGTAGTTATTAATTGTGTATCGATTAAGAAAGTTAAAAATGTAAAACATGTAAATTATTGAAGTAGATCAATTTGAAATAAAAAGCAATGCAAAATAAATAAATTTCTGGACTTTTGTGATTCAGCAAAGAACATGTGTTTGTTTACAGAATGAAAACATTTTACACAAATTAATTAGATCATAAATTTCTAAAATAAAATCAGCACGCAACTAATAAAACATACACTCTCAGACACTCACATAAAACAATTGAAACAAAAACTCTCGATCCTTTAGCTCAGTGGTGCCAAAACATTCATAAATAAACCTCTAATTTATTCAGATTGTCTCCACAGCTGCTAAACCCACGAAATAAGACAACAGCTAACTCCCAAATTATCCGATATTTGTATGCCAATTATGTAGGTCGAAAAACGGAGGGTTTAAGAAGAGACTAGAGAAACCGTTCTTTTGTTTTATTCTTTACAAAGTCAATGTCCGAAGTGGCCGACGCCCTAACAGTTTGTTTTTCAATTTAAAAAACGCGAGTGAAACACGATTTGCAATGAGAAATCGGTTTCGAAAGTTTACTTTTCTTGTTATGAATACAGAATTTGAATAGAGAAAAAAATTTGTTAATTTAGTTTTACTTTATTATGAGCATGTAGCACAATGCAAATTTGAATATATAATTTTAGCAGATGTTTATTGAATTAAACATTTCATTTATCAAAATTAAATGGATATTTGTGCGATTTATAAGAGTATAAGATTTAATATAATTTTTTTAGTCTGTATGCTTTTTCGTATGTACAACAAATAGATTTCTAACATATCACTCTTAATTAGACACACACAATTATTATTTAACAGAAATAGTTTATATTATAATTAAAGAATTCTTTGTAATTTATATGTATTTGTTTCCAGGAATACATTTTAGTTTTATTTGAAAATAATGTATATTCTCCTTTTACGTTTATTTGGATGCGTGAAATGTGTCTTTGTTCTCTTTTGTTTGTTTTATGATTTTGCCCTCTTTTTTTTGTTTCGTTCCGTTTCAGAAATGGAGGTAACTAATTGAAAATAGCACTTCTGACGAAAAGTAAAAACGAAAAGTGTCTGAAATTTAAAAAAAAGAGCCTATTTTTCAGCATAGCAACAACCATTTTCAGTACTTGTACATCACTTCAAAATATCTACGATGTATCTTGTACAAAATGCTACGATGTAAAAATATCTTTGATAAATTAATTTGATATAAGTAAACATAACATTTCTCTGAAAAAGTTGAATATCTTCTTCAAATGGTAAAGTTTTCACTCTCAAAGATATGTTTCCAATTTCTCCATTCACAATCCATCACAATTAGTGATAATAGATTGTCAATTCACAATCTATTATCAGTAAGGAGATGGAAAAAATATATTAATATAAGATTTAAAAATACGATAGGCTCTCTAGACATAAGTGATTTTTCTTTTATGAAACATGACGGATTTTAGAGCTGGAATTGACAACAATGCCTTTCAACTACTCTTTAGGATATTACAATGTAAATAGGATTTTCTTCTCAAAAGTTGACTGCAATAGAAACTAAAAGATTTTATGTCGATTTTTACAGCCAAATTCAAACTAGGAAATGTGGACAAAAATAGGAAAATAATATATCAGGAACCCAAAATTCAATTTTTGTACAGAATTCTAATATTGAAGTGAGCACAACGATATTTTTTTTATCCTGTATTTTATACATATAATTATTGTTGAAATTTATTTTCCATTTTTTCAATCATTAAAAAAATTTTGAACTTAAGAACTGTTATAAAATATTTTCAGAATTCTAATTCTAATGTAAGATATATAAAATATATTTCCTGCTTTCAGCTTCATAGAGAATTTTTCTTGCATTTATTGCAACACATTGGTATTTTTTATACATAAACCTGAATAGCTTAATAAGCGCATTATAATTTACATGTACGTAATATAATTACATAGAAAATGGCAATCTAAATAATTTTTCACATTGTTTCTGTCTCAATTTTGATTGAGACTGAAAAGAATAAGCAAAGAAAGTATTAGTTGTCAACATCGTAATAGGGAACAATTTCATAGAATTTCAGTTATAGTAGTTCGCAACTGTAATATAATTGCGAACTGCTGTAAATGAAATGCTACACTTTTTAAATTCGCGGTTATAATTAAAAAATAAATACTCGAGAGGTTGCATGATCCTTTTAGGTATTAAGATATAAAAGCTAGATGTTGTTTAAAATATTGATAGATTTCAAATAAATCGTATAATAAAGAACATGCCAATTGATCCAAAAATTTATCCAATAAATAAACAATGAAAATTTCACAATTTCCTAATTTTGCAATAATTCATCCAATTGAAATGAATTTTTCACGGATTTTGAGTCTGGTGATGATGCTGATTTAGGAATTAATTGATTATCAAAACACAACAATATTCGACACGAGTCTTGAATATGTTGTAACGCCTTTTCTTTATTTAATTTACTATACTTTACTTGCTATCAGACTTATTTAAACACAGGAGAGATATTTTTCACTAGGAATTATTAATGCATTAAATACTTATGGATTTTGAGAAACATACAACATTACGTTTTTTTTCCAGTTAATTTGTTAATATTCTGTTTCAAAATATTTTTGTTGTTGAAGTCTTTGTATCAATGGAATCCCTTTTAATCCATCCATTCCAGGATTTTATAAAACATATCCACCTCCCCTTTCCGATTAAAGCTCGTAGCGTTTACAAGGGAACTTCGGGTTCTTGAATTCTTGATTAATAGGGGAGCCCTTTTGTTGTTGTTGTCCAGTGAGTGGAGTAAGAAAACTGTAAAAGAAAGGCGTTAAGGTTTAATCCTCTTTTTTTTCTTTTTTTTTTTTTTAACCAATCACAACTTTTGATTTTCGTGGCCTCTCTTCAGCATTTAAGAAATTCACTCATTCTATCAGGAATCTTCAGAAGCTGGTGATAACACTTTAATGGCTTTGTTTAGCTGTCATCATTATAGAGGCAAGCTCGCAGTCAATCATGAAAGACCTTCTTTTTATATTTTTCTCGAGAAAAGATCCGCTGGTGAATAATGTGTGTCTCCCATCCGACAAGATATCCTTGCAATGTGGGAGGCCACCTTTTCCCTATACAAACATATTAAGAACCGCTGAGAAATCCTCTTTTCTAAAACAGAATAACCTACAAGAAAGACATTTAGAAATCTCGATAAAATTCACAATAGTATTTGTAAACTCGAGATTATTAAAAAATTCATAGAATCGTTATGAATTAGAGCCTACAAAATGTCACCTAGGCCACATATCAAATGGGTGCGACTCTGCAGAGAAAAGTAAAGATTAATTTTTAAAAAAAATGCCTGATTTTCGATATTCTCATGTCACTCAGATCAATTGAACAGTTTCAATGTTCAAAGCTCTATCCTCAGGAACTGTCGTGAACCCAAATTCGCCTATAATGCTGATCACCAAATGTACCTCAGTGGAAGGGTGCGCAGTTTATCTATCGTTGGATGACTGGATAGAGCAGTTGCAATGCCAGGTTTTAACATGAGTCTTGGATGCTATTACACTTTTAATAAATAGTTATATTATTATTATGTAACTATTGTTTAATATTCCTTAAATATAAAAATTTCAAAATACTGCGTTGTATTTAAAAATATAGCTATTTACCTTTGCATTAGCTATGTGCAATTCTGAATGCAGGTTAAAGGTTGAAAAACGTCCTAAGCTGGTTCTAATTGTTCAGGACACTGTTTAGGAAAGCCGAAAACTGCAGTTTCGTATTTTTGAATTGCCTTGAGGAAATATTAGCTTTTATTTGAGTCTTTATTATTTTAATCGTCAAATGTTCCATTCCCTCCCCCGCCGGATTCACACACTATCAGTTGAGTCTTTTATCTTTTTGAAATACGCACGATGGATTCCAAAATTAAACTGATGCACAGCCTTTGAGCTATTTAACACAAGTATAAATTTGTTCTTTTATTTAAAGCGTTAAAGATAAAAAAAATAGTTCAAAGTGTATTCACTTTTCTGTTTTTCATTGTGTGCTACATGCTATTATTAAGATAATATTGTCTACTTCTGTGTAATTTTCGTGCTTATTGCGCACGCGGTTTTTCAGGACGTTTGTGTCTGCTTTTTGTTATAATAAAAAAACATGAGAGTTTTTTATTATAACTGGAGGTGCTTTCTGAACATTTTCCACACATCATTTTCAGGTTCGTTTACATTAATTTAAAATAAATATATTATGCATGAAAAGCCTACAAAAATTAAAAAACTGCGTATTTCGAAGCTTTAAAGAATCGACATTGTTTACGTGGTGAATCATGTTTTCGGGAGATGAGACTTTCTTGTCATCATTTATGGTGTGGCGAGGTGCCGTGCTCTAAAGGACCGCAGAATTGCCGTTTGTTATAAAGTAACCATCTCGGCACGGATTCGTTTTGAGGGAGGGATTGTAAAACCATATCAAAATGATTTTGTCATCGGAAACGATAACCAGTCGTATTGCAGTTCTCCCACTTTCCTCAGAAGGCAGACGGGATGAAAGATACAGAGGAGGGAAGTCTTGGAAACCACCACCTAGGGTTCATGGTATCCATCTAAGCGACTAACTTTTACAATAGAACATGGGGCCACAACGCAAGGGATTATGGCTATGAGTGGATTTTCGCCAGCGAATTAAACTGAAGTAAAAAATTTGACAGATAAAGTGTAGCTTCTACATAAATTCAATAGAATACAAATTCTCAATAACTCAACATCCTCGTTGCTCGAATAAGAACGTTAGGAATTTTAAACAATTAAAAAAATTAGACTAGTACGACATCTGATCATTTTCTTTGATCAATTCATCATCAATTTCTTTGTTTTAATTCATTATCAAAGGACGATTCCACATTTTAGACTTCAGGTCCTATTAAAAAAAAAAGAACGTTTTTTTTCCTTCTATGTCTGATGTATTGTTAAAATTCGTAAACCTTCCGGGCATTTTATTTATACAAAAAATAAATTTGGAAAAACATTGCTTTTTAATTTTTTCATTATTGTTTTGCGTAGAAGTTCAATCTCGCATATCATGTCAGTAATTTTTAAGCATTACTTCGCCAATTATTATGAAAATGTTTTTTATTCTTTAAAATATGATGACTGTAGAAGAAAACTTACTCAAATTAACAATTTTTTTTTATTAAATAAAGGCAATGTGAGTCTTGAATAAATTACTTAAAGGGAAAAAATGCCCTTTTACCTCCATAAAATAGATTCTTCCACCAGAAACAGAACGATTCACCGGTTACATTACCGTAATCAAGACAAACGATTCTATTTCCGCGTATGCTTTTTTCCACTTGTTGATTCGATTCTTTTTCTTTCCACTTACAATCAAATGCAACAATTCATTGTGTTCCATAAATTGCGCAAACGTCGCCTTGAAGCATTATTCATCAGGTGGTTCAAAACTCTTCACATTTTGCTTCGGGCGGAAAATGACTGATTTGATGGCAATACTTGTCCCCAATACTTGGATTAAACCATCGCGTAATGTAGGCCATATTTAAATATTTCCTGAAACGTATAATATTCACAAAATATTAGAAAACTCATTGTTTAAACTTTCAAATATGTTAATGCATTGTGAGAAAATGCTTGAAATGGCTGTCGAAGCCCTCGTATGACTCAATTGCCCTGAGAAATTATTATACATTATGAAATATTGGCATATTTCCCAAAGCATATTCTATTAGTAAGTAAATAAATATGCTAATTTTAGTAAAAATATATATATATAATGAAAATAGTGTTAAATTACAAAAAAAATGACTTGTATCCAAAATCTATTAAAATATCTTGTTTGATTTAATAACAGCCTAGAAGTCTTAGAAAAGGGCCATTTTTCAAACATTGAAGGTAAGATAGATAAGAAGGTAAAAAGATAGGAAAAAATTCAGCATTAAAATGCTGCATTGGAAGTCTGCTGACGATTTAAAGATCCCAGATGAATATTAGGAAATGCACCAGTTAATAATTCTGATCACTGTCGTGTTCTGCAGACCAGAGTAAGCATTTTAAGTAAAAATAAATTCGACCTTGAATTTTTGATGAATCTTTATGCATTAGATATCAAAAGGTCCGCAAAAGAGTTTTTAAGATTATTTCTTCTGCTTGTCCATTCTTATGAGAATTTGGAAAAAAATGTAATTTATAAAATATATATTATTTGTATTTATACTGAATTTATCTCTAGCTAAAATTCTAGATTTCTGCCGAAATTTGAATAAATGGATTTAACATTTTTCCTGAATCTATCGCGGGATATTTAGCGAGTTTTTTTTAGCAATTAATTCTTACCAGAGGTTAAATAATATTCGAGAATCAAATTTTTTTCGAACGTTTTTACCAATTGATTGAAACAAAAATTTGATATAAAATTATACTTGTAGTCACAAAATCACAAAAGGACTTTGTTCAATTTAAGTCACTGCGTTTTTAACTTAGTAAATGTTTCTGAAATTACAGACCGATAGACGGTCAACCCCTTGTTGGATTTCAATTAAATCCCTCTACCTCTCTGCGTTTTGTAATTATCGTGTTAACTTATATTCGAACAGCCAGACGAACAGACCTCGTCTGATTTTTGCTCAAAATTTGATGGAAATTTTCAAATTTGGTTTAAAGACTATCTGCTAAATATAATCCATCTAGTTCAAAACGATTTTGAGTTCACAGACAGATAAAATGGGTAAAATGTGCTTTTCGAATTGAAAGAGGTCTAAACCGTGGAGATTTGTCAAAATATCGAATTTGAATTTTTTCACGATTACAATACTTTATCTATACTTTGTAGATGAGAAAGTAAACTCAAAAGGTGTAAAATCAAATGAGCTTTTTCGTATATGGTTTAATAACTAGGTATTAAAAATCTAGATCTGCGCCATATTTTAGAAGAAATCTGTTTACGGGAGGATTGTCTGTCTGCTCGTCTGTATTATGCACTTGTACTGAGTAACTCTTAAACGCAACCAGTTATTTGAGAGAAATTTATTTCATCACTCGAATTTTGCTTATTGGATATACGCACATATTGTTATACTTTATTCTCTAATCAAATTTTTTAGTAATAAATCAATTCTTAAAAATGTTTTAAAATACTATTACGTTAAAGGTGTCTTAGTTCGTCTAAACATGCCTAATTAGGATAATGAATGCTACATATGTATTAAATCTGTAGAATACAAATTATTAATGCGTTAGATTATGGATGTGCTATATAGATTATTTATTGAGTTTTATCCTATATTAAAACAAAACTCTATAGTTTTAACATATGTAATCTCTGTACGTAACGTATGCAATTCTCCAGCATACATTTTTATAAGTTCATTTAATTTGAAAATAATTGAGAAATTAATAAAAATATTGGCCTTTTTTTACCCTCCATGTTACAAGAACAAACTTCTTAAAAAAGAAGAAAGTTTTTATGTCCGAAAAGTGTTTATCAAAGTTTTACAAATAACGAAAATATTCCAGAATCGGTTTCTACTTTTAACATTTTTTTTCTTTTTTAATTAGAGGTATCTTTCTTTTTAAATAATATCACTAACTGGTATTTTTTAAACCAAACTCTTGTTCCTTTGAAATTAAGATTAAGAGAGAATGCATTTATAATTCTGGATCATTTTTTTTTGGTGTTCAACAACAGATAATGTCATTTTTATAATCTTTCCATAAATCTGTGAAAATTGTTTTTGTTGCGAAAAAAGAAAACAGAAAAGTTCGATTGATATCTCTGAGAAATGTGTTGCAAGAAGTTGATTAGAGTGTTACTCCTGTTCGTCTTCAGAGACGCAGAGCAACAATAACAATAAAAAAAAGGGGGATTATCTCGCTTCTCTAAGCAATGAGTTCAAACAAAACTGACTAAAGTAGAACAAAACATTTCTCTGTATGTCTCAGCACCAAGGTTAAGTTCAACTTAGAGGAAAAAGAGAAAAACCGTAATTTATTGAAAAAAACTACGGAAACTTTGAACGATGAAAGATTAAAAGAAATTAGCTCTCAGGAATAAAATGATTCTTTTTGAACAATCCTTAAAAAAAATTATATATGCATTCGGAGCGGTTCCGAACTTCTTGTGTTTGGGACCAGACTTTCCATATCAGTTTTATAATTTCTTTTTCAATTTTTTTATTATTAAATTTTCTCCCCCTTCCAAATAGATTTTGAAATTTTACATATTTGGTACCAGGAAAGTCTTTTTTATGTTACGCCCTTGTATCTCGACCTTTTGGATTTGGGATCCATTATCTTTATCAGTTTTGCATTCATCTTTGCTATTTTCAACAGGTAAATTTCGACATGCGCGATGCAAAAATCATTCAAACTGACAGACATACAGACCATTAGAGCTACAAAATTTCTCACGTAGTTATTTCTTGAGTGGATGTTTCTCACTAAATAAGCAATTTTCAAAATTCTTATAAATCATCAATTTAATTTAAAGTAAAAAAATGCGTTTCGAGAATTGTTTTTGCGTACAGTTTTTCTGTAAATTTAATGAATTCAAAATTAATTTTAAGTAGAATTTGTAACAGTATTTTTGTTATTGTAATGAAATTCTAACCAATGTCATTACTTCAACAAATCTTTCCGTAACGCGTTTTATTACTATTAATCTTATGATAAAATAAATTTGTTTCTTTTGGACATCAGCTTCAAAGCAGAATCTTCGATTTCATATTTATTAGCAGACATTTTAGGCTGATATTCTTTCTATGATCACCATTCACAGAATGCAATGACTGATGCATTCAAGACGGACTAAGACGTATCAAACCTTAAACATTATGATGCTGCAATCCCGTAGACTATAATTTCAATTTTTTAAATATTTTTATTGGATTTTGTTTCTTTTGAGATACATTTTTAATTAAATTTCTTTTTGTATTTATTTGATAGAATTACTTTTAATTACTTTCATATACTCTTCAATTTGAGAAATGTCGTAACATAGAACAAAGTTATTTGCTCAGTTGACGAACAGAGGCGAGAAAATTTGGACATTTGCATTTATCTTCTGGTTGAAAGATCAACACAAACATATCCAGCTGCAAGAAAAATAAAAAAAAAAAACATTTTAACAAAGAATATGATAAAAACTCTTTCTTTTTTTACTACGTAGAAGTTCTCTATTCTTTTTAGTTCCAACCTTCGAAGTGAAATTTTTTCGCAAAGAAATAAAAGAATAAATTCTTTTAGTAAATGTGTTTCGAAATTTTTTAAACTGACGATTCCATCCTAAATGAGTATTTATCTTTCATTCTCAATGTTCAGATTTTTTTTCTTGCAATTTTTAATTTTTGAGTTCGTGACTTCGAACACTGTTAAGCGCCATAAAAAGATGTAGTAAACGTTTGAATATATACGAATATATATGCCCCGTTTTGAATATATACGAAAAAATCTCGAAATAAACATCGTAATTTTGAATAAATGTTTGATAATATCGAGCAGCCGAAGTGGACGCCCGCCATTCTCCAAACATTCCCGCTGAGAATGCTGATATGCGTTCAGATCGTAAGTTTTGATTTAAAAGCAAAGTATCCCAACGATGAGTATTTCTCTCGGGAATTCTGTCATGTAGGTTCTTCATATTAAAATTCATCAGTTAGAGGGCTCGGAGGGCGTTCTATTTGTCCAAATGGTATGAAATTTTAACGAGTATTTCAGATTCTCCTCTTGTATTTTTAAAAATTCGAAAAAATAAACAAAAGAGATGAACGGATCTTTTAAAGAACCAATAATGAGAAGGCACGTGGAGTAAGATCAGCGGAGAAGCCTGCGGAATAATAATTCTAGACGCTTTCTCATCTGCAAAAATTTTCTATTCAAAATGTCGAACCCCTGGAGTTATGTGGGAGGGGCTTCATTTTGCATAAATATTTCCCTCGGGTGCAGCGACATTGTTAAGATTTTGGGTTGACAGAATTTGTAAACAGGCCGCTATGCAATAACGGGACGGGTTTCAGTTCTTGTTAACAACAGATCTTTGATCCTTTGAAACTGTTTTTAATCACTTGTTTCCATCTGACTTTATCTTTAGAGCCATATGTTATTATTATTACTTGCATAAGACTGTGTTATAAGACTGACTATATTTTACTTGCATCTTTACAAATATCATTTGAAGTATTTTTACCAATTCATTCTATACAATTGTCAAATATTTTGGAATATAAGAACACCCTCTGAGTTAACTTTTGAAATAAAGTTCTGTCAGTTTTCACTGAATTTTCCCTTCCAAAATGTTTTTGGATGGAAAGGAATATTACAAAGAGCGAAGAGAATCGCGCGTTAAAATAAGCTTGTAAACAGCAAACAAATCCTGCATTTGATCATCAAACAACATAACCGATATATATTAAATGTATATGAATAATGCCGATATTCTTTGGTGATTCAAGCATACAACGGTTGATTAATCAACGTCAGAGCCAATTAGATGTTTTAAAACAAGAATTACTTTTCTTGAAAAAAAAAGATTAAGAATGAGAACAAAGAGATTAAATCAATCACATATGGAAGAAAGAACATTTTTTTTTTACAGAAGCAGTTTGGACACATACGTTTCAGAAATTTTTTTTATTACAAGATTTTACATTAATACTTAAAATATCATGAACACATCCACTATTTTGCCATTAATTTAAATTGAGTGACAGTATATTGCGTTTACTTTTTGATGTTATCCTACATTTTTAAATACATCTTAATTTTTTTAAAAATTGTTTAAACCCTTTTGCGCAATGACTCGTAAAATGAATTAGACAATTTTTGAAATTTAATTTGTAATTAGGTTAAAGTAGTAATCTTATTAAAAATAAATAACTAAATACTAGTAATAATAAATAATAATATCACAATTAAAAGTAGTTCGAACCTTTTTACGTATCTCAGGAATCTTCTGCATTCTTCTATAAGTTGAAAGTGCAATCTGAATAGGAGATTGAAATAGGATTATAGGGTCCTTCAAAATTTCTTCAACCTTATGAAGTTATTTAAACAAGAAATTAATAGAAACAAATCGTGAATATCATTTTTTTTTCTTCGAATGAGGATGTTGTTTACAAGTGAGGATGTTTAACACGATTAAACATACATACATAACATTCATAATACTTCTTGAAAAATCTTCAAAACAGTTTTTTCATACTTATTAGTAGTCTTTGAAGATAATCTTGAATTATTATCCAAAGAAATGATTTGAAAATTTCACAAATATGTCTTCAATAACAAATTGTTTGATTACCATGCTTTTTGTACCTAGTATTTACGCCTTCAAACTAGCGTGCATTATCCAAAGAAAATGATTTGGTCATTTGCAAATTTCACAAATAAGTCTTCAATAACAAACTGTTTGCCATACTCTTTGTACCTAATATTCACACCTAGCATGGATGTTCTTCTCATTGCTAACACAATATTAACGAGTTTTGAACTTTATAAAGCAATGAAGGGAATCAAACCTGGATTTTGGGTGTCTACTTTTACACCGATTAACTCCAAAATTTGATACATATTAATATTTTGGTGACAAAACTAAATTCAAAAAGAAGTTCATCTATGTCAGCACGTTCAATATACTGAGCGACAGACAATGAACCCTTTCACGGAATGGGTTCAGAATTTACTACAGGTCTTCCTTTTTTTTTTTTTTAAATTATCATGTTTACATGGGCAGCTACAGAAGAGTTTCGTGCAGTTAGCTTTTGATAGAAATATGATTTTAGTGTATATGTAATTGTAATGTACATAGTACATATCAAATTTCAGATCTTCAGTTCCCTTTTATTTTTAGTTATTGTATTTGCAGCCCGATAGATAGACATAACTCCAAAAATATGCTTTTTCAGAATCAGAGAAGTCTGAAGCATGAGAATTCACCAGTGTCTCGATAACGATTTTAACATCAATAATAATTCTTCTTTTACTTTGTAAATGGGAAAGCTAAAATCACGTTTCCCTATAACCTGCATTTCGACAGATATATTTATTACTCTTTCCGAATGGAAAAGTAACGCTGTTGTACATGAATGCAAAAATTTGAAAAATATTAAACGTTTACTTCATAGAATAATGGCAACGCTGGAAGAAAAACATAGTCATTAAAATGGCATATAATATTTCCGTTTAACTAGGTTGAGATTGAGATGTGATTATTATTTCGATAAATATGAGCCTTTATTATGCAGTTTACAGTGTATAGTAGACTGATTAGATCACAATAGTACATATAGCGTATGTAACATAATATACAGTCTTTAGAAATTAGTATTATTTAGAGAAAGTACTTTTTCCTGCCTGACGGATTTGGCTGAAAAGGGCAAGCTGATCTATCATTTTCCTACAAGAACTATCTATCTTATTCATTATGCTCTAATGTTCTCATACACGCGACAGACTGATGTCATTTTTTCAAGAGCTCTGACGCGTGGTGATACTTCACAATCTAGAGAAATGTGAGCGTATTTGCAGTTAATATGCAATATTAGAATGCTATCGTCTTGTCATTTTTGGTAATGGATACAAATACTGATATTGTCATATTTAATGGCTCTAGGAAAGCAATGCGTTATTTAAGTGATTTATATAGGTTACTTTTAACTAGAGAAAAGAAGATTAAGAAAAAGTTGCCCATCCTTGATGATTCACGATATTTATAAAGCAGTAACAGTAGATTTTATTAACAATACTATATTTCTAAGTTAACTAGTTAAATAAATTACAAAATTACATAATTACAGAGAATGACATAATTTTCTCTTTCAGTTCACGATAACAGAAGCTTTCTTTGGGAAAAATAAAACTTGAAAAGCTGACATTAGTGATAAGCGCTTGTCTCCACAGCTCGTTTGTTTCCAGATTCTTCATAATATTTTTGATTTTTTTAAACTAATCATGTCTCTTTATGCTTTGACGGCAATCTGCGAAAAATCCTGTTCACTGATTGCTATAGACTTTCGTTAGTTGAAAAAAAGGGACGATTAAAATATATAAAATCTTTGAGTTTCCCGTAATTATTTTTGAACTTTCCATCGGTGCTATAGTTTCGTACAAAGCACATTCTATTTGTGCACAATCGTTTTGCTTTAAAACGTGATCACATTTCAAAACTCATTTTGAAAGATTCAAAACGGAGCTTCTAGAATTTTATTTTAAAAAAACCCCAGAATTTTAAATTTGATTTGATTTTAGAAATGTTTGTAAGTCAAGAGATATTCTTGGCTAAAGTGCGACCTGCTTTTTAAAAACAGTCTTCACAATTCTCCAGTCAATTGTAAATGTCTTTGCACACATTATAGAACTATTCTTTTTTCACACCAAGTTTTTTTTAGTTTACAATGTGAGCTTGATGAAGATTATAGAATTCCCTTCACATTTTATTTATCATAAAAATAATTCGGGATTTTTTTTTGATAAAACGATTTATAACTTTTTTTTGTCATTACTTAGCTTTAATGCTTGTAAAAGTATCGTGGCAGATGCTCGAAGCACAAATACGCAGAAATATGAAAGAATTATTGTAAGATGATGAAAAAAATGTCATTAATAGCTATCAGCCAGATAACTCATCGTTTATCAAATGTATCAGCCTTTTACTGATAATGTAAAATTTGGAAAGCATTAAAACATGCGATTTGTTTTTACTTCTACTGCTTGATAAATATGGATAATCTACTGAAATAGGATTTATTGGCAATTCATGAGATAATGATGTCATAATGAACGATGGCAATTTTGATAGAGATTAGTAACGATTAATTATACTTATTATTTATTCATTTTCGAAAGAAATGATCAATGATGCTTATTAAAAAATGAGGTTGCATTTAATATACTGTAAAATACCAGAGGAAGTATTCTTGCACGTTCTCTTATTTTACATCTTTTTATGCTTAAATTCATACTATAGAGAAAAATATGAAATTTGTATTTTGGACATCTTGCATCTTAAATTTTAGTTTGAAGACCGTATACTCCATTTTATTTATATTGCTGGTTTCATTTTTGAGTTATCATTTCTTTTATGCAAAGACGAAACAGAAACAGAAACACACACACACACACACACACACACACACACACACACACACACACACGCACGCACGCACGCACGCACGCACGCACGCACGCACGCACGCACGCAC